>WURS02382883.1:0-17280 GCA_011762765.2 Rhinocypha anisoptera
AAAAATTGTTATGTAAAAAGACATATGTCAGGTGTACAAAAAGAGATAGAAAAGTGAGTGAGAGAGAGAGAGAGAGAGAGAGAGAGAGAGAGAGAGAGAGAGAGAGAGAGAGAGGAGAGAGAGACAACAAAGGATTAGTTTTACGCTATACGTTTAGTGCTTTCTAATTAAAGATCTCCAGAAAAAATCACATGTATTATGGATTAAGAAGATAACAAAAGATTTAAACTATTATTATTACATAAAAGCGTGCTGGAACCAGCTGTGCATTTTCACACACATCACAGAATTGTTTCAACATTTTCTTTGCACTCAGTTTTACAAAAATAGGTACAAAAATTGTAGGTATATAATTTGATTTACAGTTGTACCCTAGATCTAGAAGCACCCATAGAAAACCAGTTGTGCGCATGCGTTTCTTCTTGTGTTATGAAGTTCGATTTGCGTCCAAAGTTGCGAATAAAACATAAATGAGCAGTTCACAAAGAACGTGACTAATGTATTTTACTCATACACTCTTAGAAATAAAAGTGGTTAAACTTTTAATAGAGAACAAGTTTAATGTTAAATTTGTATTCACAACATTAAAGTTACAATAAACTAAGTTTTTATGTCTATTGACTTGACTCCTGGCTTCAGTTTGCTCTTTGCCTAGCCACAGCTTTTGTACTAGAAATAGTTAACTTGTCACGTAGTTTGTGAATTTCTCATTTATGTTTTATTCGCAACTCTGTTTGAAACACCTCTTGAAACTTGAAATAGTAGTTTATAAATTAAAAGATTTTAATAAGACAAAATAAAGATCATTAACTTTTAGAACAACAAGAAAGTATCAAAAAGAGACATCAATTTTACAATTGTTGTTTGCGCATGCGTGTTTTGAATTTTGAACAAAATGTATCTAACCTCGCCAAATTCCAGTACGCTTAATTTGTATCATTAAAAAATTGTTTTAATCAGTTGTTTTAATTTTAATTATATGTTATCTATACAAAATGGAGCGAAAAGTTTAATAATACTATAATAATATGACGGATGAAGATTAGCTATAGAAAAGCTCTTGAACAACCGTGATAATCAGTGCAAGAAGGGTAAAACCACCGCAAACTTGATAGATCGCTCCCGGGTAGGTCGAAACGGTGGCGGAGAAAATTTTCGTAAAAACAAAAGACCCCAAAAATGGCATGATCGCTTCCATTGTGGAGATTAGCGAGAAAATTTTGCCAACCTCATCACTCGAAATCATCTTCGAGAGTTTGCTTTTCACAACCACCGAGGAGAGACTGGAAATCGCTTCTGAAAGAAAACAAACAGAATAAAATGATAATTGATTTTGTAAATAAAAGAAAGGGTGAGAAGAGAAACTAGTTCTCTTGAAAATAGTAAGGAACTCCTCAATAGTAACGATTATAGTAAGGGGCGCCTCAATAGTATCGAATATAGTTAGGGATGACTTAATAGTATCGAATATAATAAGGGACGACTCAATGGTATTGATTATAGTGAAAAAAGACTTAATAGTATGGATTTTGTAACAAAGTTGAAAAATACAAAAAGAAGAGAGAGAGAGAGAGAGAGAGAGAGAAACTCCAAATACTGTTTTTTCACATTTAGAAAATGCGCGTGCGCTTAGTCGGGCTTTTGCGACATTGATTGTTTCGCCCTCAACGCCTCACAACACGTTTTAATGTGAAAACGTGAATACATTGAAGAGTTTGAGTGAGTGAATGAGAGAGAGAGAGAGAGAGAGAGAGATATTTAAAATAATCCCTAATATTCAATTTCCTAAAAAAACTCACTAAGTGGAATGGTAAGTAGAAAAACCAAAGGATTTAGAAAGGTTCCAATGGCACTATAGGTAATGACGCCAAAAGGCAGCGTATGGACCAGGAGTACACCATCGGAAATCTTCATCCTGGTAACCAGTAGATATGAGAGTAGCATCATGGTTAGGTTGACGGTGACACCCGTGAAAGCGTTCACCGTTGAGTAGGTTTGTGAACTCCAGTGATAGGCCTTCTCGGTGAATTGCATAAAGATGGCATCAATGCCGAAACCAACGAAAAATGCAATCAAAATGATCGCATTCAACAGCAAAAGTTGCACTCGTTGATTTCCATCCCTCTCACGGACTAAACAGTGAATTGTATCCTTGAAATTTCTCAGATTAAGCAATGTTCGGAAAATATTTGGTTTTCTTGGAGTTGGATTTTCATTTTCATCTTCTTCAATCAAATTATGATTCGAATCAGTTCTCTTTAGTGACTCTTCTTCATCTTCTTGATCTTCAATATCATGATTGATTATAGTCTCCTCACCCGGCCTCTCATAAGGTACGTCCCATTTGAGCAGAAATAGCACGACAATAGAAGCCAGATTTAGTGCGGATGAAACCACGAAACATAGGCCATAGTTGCGAAGTTGGGCTTTTTGTTGAGTTTGAAACACCAAAAGATGCCCGCCGATAAAGGTGCCGAGGGCAAAGGAGATAAAGAGGACTGATTGAAAGATGACAAACTTAGTGGCGCGTTGCTGGCGATCGGTGTTGAGGATTATGTATCGATTAGCTGCGGTTAGAAAGCTAATCATGTCACCGGTGAAGAAAGCTACGCCCGAAGAGATCAACAGGTAGTAGGGACCTAGAAGGATCAGGTTATTTTAAAAAATTAGTTATTTTGATTAGATAAAAAACCTCCCAAGATTCAAAAACACAACAAACTTAGAGAGAAGAAATATGCATTGACAATGTAGAATACAAGAGTTATCTGGTCAAAGAGGTTGCCAAGAAGAAACAATAGTCGAGTGGCGCCTTGGTATCGATCCAGAAATGAGCCCACAAACAGAGACCAGAGAATCATTGGAATGGCTTGTATTAGGTTTCTGTTAGATTGAAATATAACATATTTGATTGGTTTACGCTTGATATAATATAGCTTCCCAATGCTATCGTAAATCGTAAAAGATTCAAGGATTTCAACTATACTAAGCACAAAGAGAATTTGCCAATGCACCGTAACAGTTACGCTACTTCCACTGTGCTTTCTGATTCGAATCTAACTTTCTCTGTTATGAATCATAACAGAGAAAGTTAGATGTGATTCGAATTCATAACCAATTCGAATCTAACTTTCACTGTTGTGATTCCAATCCTTAACCGATTCGAATCTAACTTTTTGTGTTATGCTTCGAATCTTATTCCCATTCGATTCGAATGTTGTGAATAACTCTTCGAAATCAATTTGATTCGAACTTTTTCAATTCTCACTCGATTCGATTCAAACTTTTTGCATATTCTTTCGAATTATTATGATAACTCGAGTTTGACCTCTATGGCTTTGCCGACGTTTATTTACAAAAAAAAGAATAATAAAACACGAAAAACAGTGAAATAAATGAGAAGTAGGTGAGATATAGAAGGTAAAAAGGGAGAAGCCGAAGGAGACAAAGACAAAAGATTTTCAAGATCATTAATTTTAAACTAAACTAAACAAAAAAAAAGTTTAACCTTAAACACACCCATCAAAACGATTAGGAGTTTCACACACACATTTGGATGATCCATCTCGGTCATCGGTCTGTGTAGGTTAAAATCCTTATAAGGTGAGGGTGAGAGAGAGAGAGAGAGAGAGAGAGAGAGAGAGAGAGAGAGAGAGAGAGAGAGAGTATATGTGAGAATGAGCATGATCAATGATAACTTATGATAACTTATGATTCAAATCTTATTCCAATTCGAATCGAATGTTGTACATAACTCTTCGAATTCTCATTCAATTTGATTCCGAATACGAACTTTTCCAATTTTCACTCAATTCGATTTGATTTTTTTGCATATATTCCTTTGAATTATGATAAGTAGAGTTTAACCTCGATTTTTACAAGAAGCAAACGGCGTTTTAGCGCCGGTCCTCTTGAAAAAAATAAAATGGTTAAAGTATAACTTAATTTAAGTCTTAAACACATTTTAGAGATTACCCCGTAACCCAATAGATGGCGCTTTTTTTCTATTTGCAACAATATGTGTTACTTTCCTATTATCAAAATTAATATTATGATAAACTCTCACCTATAGTTGGAGAACTGAGCCGTATCGGCCAGAATTCGGTCCTTGACCAAAGTTTCCGGTTTTGCAGTGGCCACCTCATGGATATGTTGACAAAACTCGGCTGATTGGTGGTACACATTGACACACATCTTGTCCTGGATCAACAAACCCACGGTGAAAAGCATAATACCCAGCGCAATGATTCGAACCAAGAGATAGGCTTCAAAGAGAAAGTACTTCTCTCGACGTAGAAAAGCTAGCCAAACACGAGTAGCCATTTTGAATTAGAGAAACTAGATTCTAGTTAAAAATTCTTGTTCTGCTCCCAACACACAATCACTCAGTTTTGTTGTCAAGTTCATAAAGTAAGGAATGTTAGAAAAAGAGTTTTATTACTTTTTTAGGCCAATTGGTTGGCTTTCTTATGTTGTTATGTACAACAAGTGCTGTTGTGGCACAACTATACACATGACTTTGGCAACCATAGACGATAAGACTCTTCTCTTTTTTCTTCCACATTAAACAAGTAGATGTAGTATGTGTCTTTGTTGCAGACGATTATATGTCAAACAAAAAAGAAGATAGTAAAGACACATTGATATGTTTGTGAGGGCTAAACTTTTGGATTTCGCAATATCCGAGATTCTATGACTTTTAACTTTCGATGAAGCTAACGCTTGATCTTTACGCAACTATTGTCAATTTTATTCAAAAACAAATTTTCATTTTCAGCCACACTTCTCGTTTGATTCGAATTCTTACCTGATACTAATCTAACCTTAGCTACATAACACTATGAACAATGACTTAAAGGGTTTTCAACTTCCATTCTTTGGAAACTTAGTTCTTTGAAAGCTTAATTTATTATATCTCTTTTTTCGGCACAAAACATAATAATTAACATAAAAAATTTACATACATACATAATTTACATTTGTTTTCGCAGGCCGTTTCCAATATTGGCAGTGAAATTCTCGTTTTGCATTGTTGTTAATGTTGGCTAGTTGAAATGTAACATGTTGCTCACTGGAACTGAGCATCACAGTGTCCTTTTCAGATAGGGTTCGGCCAACTTCCTCGCTCACATCGAGAAAGTTCATCTCATAGAAATCCCTAAAGATGACCTTGCGTAATCGATCCACCGACAGTAGTTGTCGTGTCACCATCTCTGGGTGGGCCAAACCTCCCAGTGTTAGTTCGCTCAGGTTTGGCATCGACGAGTGAAGTAAATCAACCAGCATGGCTTCATCTTCTAATTTAAAGTATGACATAGTATACTCGAGCCGACGAAGATTGGCCAAGGAATCTATAACGTACAAATTTAATAAGTATTTCGTTAGATGCTTCGAATAATAAAAAAGTGATTAGATATAGATAGGTTAATAGATTAATATTAGACCGTATTCGCCAGTAAGAGACAGTTACTCTTAACAATACTTTACTATTAATAATTGAACCAGTCTGTATAAACTAACTTTAACTTTTCAACAACAAAAAAATTTAATTTTGGGAAACAAATGAATACGGTTAGATTCATTAAAACCTTTTAATATCACACACAATTAACAAAATTTAGACTTAAAAACGTAGTTTTTTGGCATCACTTTTGGACTTAAATATATCCCAAACCTGCCTAATATCCGAGTAGAGAGAAGACATCTACACAGTAGACTGTCGTTGACGAAAAGCTCGATGAGTGTGGCTTGTGGCGTTGGTGAGATGCAAACCGATTCAGGCAACGAATAGCCCTCGATACTCATTTGGTCGTCGTCACAATGAAGACTACAATCCTGAACGTGCAAACTCTCGAGAACACAGTGTCGAATCAGCCACTGCCAAACTTCAAACTCCAAGTGACAATGATGTAACCGAAGATGCGTGATATGGCGTAGAATGGAGCATAGTTTTGCAAGCAGTGGATGCCAGGCAGCAAGGTAGGCTGGCAAAAGAGTTTCGCTTGCCAATGTGTAAACATCCATGAGCCAATTCTTGATGCACACTCGCTTGATGGAAACTTTTTCGACAAATTCACTCACTTCGTCCAACTCTTGCTTCAATTGATCAAAGTTGTTCATATGCAAAACTAAAGATTCATCAATGGTGGAATACAGCTGTTTTGATTCTTCATTGCTCTCCAAATCGTCAAATTGCACGTCAACGGACTTCAAATTAACATAACAAGTCAGATCGTGGTGAAGATGCTTGAGAACGAGTTGGTTCCAATGGTGGCTCACTGCACGATTGCTCATCAACTCTTTCTCGTTGAGATAGGTAAAAATTTTTAACCAAATATCGTCTAGCAGTGATTCCATGGTTTGTTTGATTTTATTAGACTATACAGACTGTGCAAATTAAAACCGACAAACACACACACACACACACATGCTGAACAGACCATAAACAAAACAAACAAAACAGACGTTTTTCTCTACATTAAAATCTGCAGTGCAGATTTCGATCGTACACAACTTACGTTATATTCACAGAAGAAAAAGGTATCTAATGATTTATTATATTATTATAATTATGTTAATTAATTAATAAATGCCAATAGATAAAACTTATCAATGATAAGTTATCATAAGCAGACAGATGAAATTGCCTAAAACTTCACACAATTGTTTCTTAAGAAAAGAATCCCGAGCATGCGCACAACTGACATTTTTTTCTACATTAAAATCTGCAATGCCAAATTTTATAATACATACAACATACGAGACAAAGAAGATATGAGAAACTAAACACAAGTTTTACAACACTTTGTGAATTCAAGTGAGAGAGAGAGAGAGAGAGAGAGAAGCTAAGCATGAGCACAACTAACTTGTCTTTGTTTGATTAAGAAATTGCTTCGGAGAAACAAATCTAATGAAATGTTTCGAGAGAACTAGTCAATCGGAGACAGGGCAACTAAAACTTTATTTTTTATTAATGAAATTGAATCAAACAAAAATGTATAGTTCGCTTTGGTTTGTTCAGTTGAAATGTGATGTGTCGTTTTTTTCACTGGAACTGAAACTCAGAATAGTCGCTTTTTGTTCAAAACTTCTTACTGTTACTTGGTAAAAGTGTACTGGATAGACCGTTTTTAGGTGATCTTTCACAGTTGACCCAATAAAAGCAGCTTTTTTATGTAGATGGAAGGTGTGAGAATGAGTTTATAAAGTGCTGGCAACACAGAGTGGAGTGAAGACACCATTCTATGATTAGATGATATTGGGTAATATAATATATTATATAACGGGTTATGTAATCGATTACGGGTAGACCTATGTCGGAACATTGTTTTATACTTCGTCATAATCATAGAAAAACTGAAAGTATACTCCAAGTGACGCAGATTGACCAGCAAATTGACGACAAGCGATAAATGTCTTTCACTTAGAACCGAATCGCGAAGACGAAGCTCGACCAGTGTGGCCTGTGGCTTTTCCGAGATGTACACTGTTTCAGGCCACGGATTTGTTATGGAATTAACTTTGTAATTACTACCAATTGTACATTTTTCAAGACGCAAGTTCATAAGGGCACAGTGCCCAATCAACCACTGCCAAACAAGTGGCTCCAAAATGCAATCATACAGATGAAGGTCCGTAATTTGAGGCAGAATGATGCACAGTTTCTCCAGTATGGGATACCACTCCGAGAGGTAAGTCGAATAAAAGTCCTCCAATTGTTGATGTCTTCTATTTCTGGGCTGATCTAGCATTGATAAAACGGGAAAACCAATGTTCCACCGTAGGATGCATACTCGCTTGATGTTATTTCTAACAATAAACATACTCAAGTCAACTAACTCTTGGCGCATTTCAAACAGATTCTTGCGCTTCATAACAACTGATTCTTTGGGAGTGGTTTTCAAATATGATTGGCTTTGGTACGTATATTCATCCAGTTTCACTTGAGCATTGACAAAATCAATGTAACAAGTTAGATTGTTGGGTCGGTTATTGGCTCGCAGATGCTTGCAAACAAGTCTGTCCCAGCTGCGACACACCAGTCGAGAGTTCATAAGCTCTTTCTTGTTGCCCAGATAGGTGAAGATGTGGAGCCAAATATCGTCAATTAGCGCTTCCATGTCAGCCGGTGTGGGTCAATCTACCACTATAGTCATTTCACCGAACAATGACAGCAAACAAAAGAGACAAGAGACAAATGAAAGCAGACAAAAGCAACGCACATGCACATATCATAAAATGTCCGTTTTCATACATGGCCAGTAATATATACACAAACACAAAAGTTAAGTATAGACTTGATATTGTAATTACTTAGAAAAAGGTGTAACCTATCTACTGGGAATTCTCAAAGTAGTGTAGGTCTAGTGTAGGAAACCCGTTTTTGAAAGGCCCACACTAATTTTAAACTGTGTACTTATTTATTTTCATTTACTGCACTTATTTTCAACAAAAATATACATTGCAGAATTTTAAGCATTCTTAGAAGAAAAAATAATATTTGTTTTTCGTGAGAAATAAAAGGTTTAGAAAACTTGGCAAATTGGTAAACAAGAGTAAGAAAAAAAGGTGTGGTCTATCTGTAACTAGCTTGATACGCTTGTCCATTTAGGCTTCACTTTGGTTTTATTTAGTATATACAGTTGAAATCTAATTATAACTGTTTTTCCTCTGTATTAAAATCTGAATATTCAAAAAATAATAATTTTTATTACTTTATGATTTAGGTTTATATATAAAATTATTGATTTACAACATTGATACAGTTTGAGAAGCCAAAAAATATGTAAATGTTGAAATAATATAATGCTTCAAAACTATGGGTTTGGTCTCGATACATTTGTAAATTGGTCACAGGCGGCAGACCCCAGTAAAGGTTTTTCTAGTTTCTCTAAAATAGGGCTTTCACAAAACCCAAACAAAAATTGAGAACCTTATCTAAAAGAATTGCCGCTTGGGTAGAATAAATCGACAGTGAAAGATTCGTTGTGTACTGTTCAGTTGAAAAGTGGTGTGTTGCTCACTGGAACTCAGAATAGTAATGTCTTCTTTAGGTAAGATTTGGCGAACTGTCTTGATCAATCGGGGTAATTCTTCTTTGACGACCGTTACCAAGTTGACCTGGCACAGACGATCTATTGCCAACAGTTTTCGTGTCACCTCCTCTGCTTTGTTGAAAGATCCAAGAGTGAGTTCACGCAGGGCTGGCAGAGAAGAGTGAAGTGAAGCGATTAGCTGTTTTACTGAGTTGTGTGGATTATTGTTGCCTTTATAATATGATTTCGGTAAAGAAGGAGTTAAATATTGATTATAAATATACTCCAGGTGACGCAGATTGACCAACAAATTGGCCACATTTGAGAAAATATAGTCAGTTAATTCAGTGTCGAAAAGGCGAAGCTCTGCTAGTGTGGCTTGTTGCGTTTGTGTGATGCACACCGTAGTCGGAAATTGAATATCCAATGGATTAATATCCACATTATCATTGATAGAACATGAGTCGAAGCGTAGATTTTTGAGAGCACACTGTCCAATCAACCACTTGAAAACGACAAAACTCAAAAAGCAATTGTCCAGCCAAAGATGAGTGACTTGGTGTAAAACTGTGCACATTTTTTCCAGTATGGGAAGCCACTTGGCGAGATATACCTGAAGAAGCTCGGTAGATTGTTTCCTTCTCTCCGTTGGAGTCATACTACTGGCTTGTCTCATGGCACGGACACAAATGTCCAACCGAATGAAGCATACGCGTTTGATGTCATTCCTGACCATACTCTCACTCAGATCGATCAACTCTTGGAGCATTTCATCAAAACGTTTGCGTGGCCTATCTACTTCGCCTTCAAAATAGATTTTAAAGTGTTTGGTTTCATACTTATTTTTCTCAAGTATCACGTCAACATTGCCGAAATCAATGTAACAAGTTAAATGATTGTGTAGATGCTTGAGAACAAGATTGTTCCAGTGATGACACACCGATCGAGAGGACATAAGATCTTTCTTGTCAATGTAAGTAAAAATGTTGAGCCAAATATCGTCTAGCAGAGATTCCATCTTGCCAAAGGTTTGTCTGGTTTCAAGCTGCATGCAGTCTGCAGACTGACTAAACAAAGACTCTGCGCTGCGCAGCAGTGGAGAACATACAGAGTTGAGTTAAAATCTGCAGTTCTGCGAGTACTGCATTAAAATATCAGTAATACAGTAGAGTGTTTCACTTCATATATGATCATATTCTTCAGGCCAAGTAAGTGCATAGGAAAATTCACACAGTGTGTTCAGAGCAGTTAACGGGGGTCAGGGTAATAATTGTTAACTTCCATAGACTGGTTGCCACCTAGCGGCGAACTGGAGAATCTAATTAACTTTCACAGTGCTTTAGAACAATTTTTTTCCAGACCTCCGTTAACAGCTCTGAGTGTGGCGGTAGGGCTGAAAAGAGGAATGCTCCCAAATTTTGCAGCCAAAATACGCTTAGTTTTAAAAAGTTAAAAAGTATCAACTTGTGACGAGTGAATCTATAGATTTTCTACAGAAGTTTTCTATAGTCGAACTTGTCAACTCATCAAAGTTGCTTGTGCAAATTCTTTATACTTTAGTTTGAGTTCTTTGCGATTACACAAAAAAATTTTACTTTGAAAAGATATAATGCTTCAAAACTATGAGTTTGGGTCTCAATACTTTTGTGAATTGGTCACAGTCGGCTACACTGGTAAAATTTTTTCGAGTTTCTCTAAAAGAGTGGCAGCTTGGGCAGAATCAATCGACATTGAAATATTCTCTTTGCGCTGTTCAGTTGAAAAGTGGTGTGTTGCTCACTGGAACTCAGAGTAGTAGTGTCTTCTTCAGGTAAGATTTGGCGAACTATCTCGGTCAATTGAGGCAATTCTTCCTTGATGGCCGTTAACAATCTGACCTGGCACAGACGCTCTATTGCCAACAATTTTCGTGTCACCTCGTCTGCTTCGAAGCGATCGGTAAAAGGTCCAAGGGTGAGTTCACGCAGGGTTGGCAGAGCAAAGTGAACCGAAGCGATTAGCTGTTTAACTGAGATATGTCTTTTATTATAGTCATAATATTGTGGTTTCGATCTAAAAGAAGTTTCAAACTTATTAAAAATATACTCCAGGTGACGCAGATTGGCCAACGAATCGATCACATTTGAGAGAACATGGTCAGTTAATTCAGTGTCGAAGAGGCGAAGCTCTTCTAGTGTGGCTTGTTGAGTTTGTGTGATGCACACCGTAGCCGGAAATTGAATATCCAATAGATTAACATCTATGTTTTCATTGATAGTACATGAATCAAAGCGTAGATTCTTGAGAGCACACTGTCCAATCAACCACTTGAAAGCGACAAGACTCAAAAGACAATTGTCCAGCCAAAGATGAGTGACTTGGCGTAAAACTGTGCACACTTTCTCCAGTATGGGATACCACTTTGCGAGATATGTCTGAATAAGCTGGGTAGATTGTTTCCTTCTCTCCATCGGAGTCATAGTACGGGCTTGTTTCAGACGACGGGCACAAATGTCGAACCGAATAAAGCCCACGCGCTTGATGTCATTCCTGGTCATAAACTCACTCAGATCGATCAACTCTTGAAGCATTTCATCGAAATGTTTGCGTTGCCTATCAACTTCGTCTTCAAAAAACACGCTAATGTGCATGGTTTCCATCTCTTTATTCTCAACTACCACCTTTACATTGCCAAAATCAATGTAACAAGTTAATTGGTTGTGTAGATGCTTGAGAACAAGTTTGCTCCAGTGATGACACACCAGTCGAGAGGACATAAGATCTTTCTTGTCAATGTAAGTAAAAATTTTCAACCAAATCTCGTCTAGCAGAGATTCCATCTTGCCAATGGTTTGTCTGATTTTAAGCTGCAGACTGACTAAACAATGAATGTGCGCAGCGCCGCAGCAACGGAGCATATATATTCACAAAGACCTCGAGACAAAGACTCGAGTTGAGTTAAAATCTGTAGTGCTCCGATTAAAGTATTATCAGTAAAACAGTAGTGTTTATCACTTCATATTCTTCATGCCAATCAGGTGCATAGGCAAATTCACACAGTCTGGTGGTAGCGTGGAATCGAGTAATTCTCGTTAAATCAAGCTTCATTTTCATTAGCTTAGCTTTAAAAAATTTTGAAGTATAAACTTGTGACGAGTGAATCTATAGATTTTCTACAAAAGTTTTTTATAATCAAACTTGTCAACTCATCAAATTTTTGTTTGTGCAAATTTTCTTGAATTAAGCATTGCAGGAAAAGTCAATCCTGGAAAGATTTTCTTCTAAAAAACACTATGCAAAGTGAGTGGTTTTTCGGAAACTTTCTTAGGATTTGTTTTTCTTGCGATCCCTACTTAAATCTTAGTTTGAGTTCTTTGCACTTACAAAATGCTGTTGATATCTTCGTAGGTCATATTGCTTGCGAATTAACAAATTACTGCACAAATATAGGTTTTCATACAAAAGAAGTTGACACCGAAGTGTCCGATTGGCATCCAATTGAATTGTCGTTTGTCCTCCCGAAGAACTAAGAATTGCACTATCTGGATGAATTTCTCGAACTTTGTTCACTAGACATTGGAAATCGTTGATATGTTTTACCTTCAAAGTGACCCTGCTCAGTCGATCCAGCGACACTAGTTGTTCTAGCACTTCACATTTATACCAATCAAGCCCAAGAATGAGTTCGCGCAGTGATGGCAGCGTGGAGTGGATTAAAGCCAACAACTTTTGCAACGTGAAATCCTCAAACTTCTTTTCAGTACTTGAAAACTTATCTTGAGATTTGTATTCATTGACTTGAGAATATTGAGGAAAACTAACTTCAATAGTGAGTAGATTTACAAGTAAATCTGCCACAATCTCGAGATAATAGTTGCTTAATTCGCAGTAAGTAAAACTAAGTTTGGTCAGTGTAGTTTGTGGCGTATCCGAAACTATAGCAGGCAATTGATTATCCACTGGATTAATATCTACATTATCATTGATAGAGCATGATTCGAGGTGTAGACTCTCGAGAGCACGGTGCCGAACCAACCACTGCCATGTTTCTAGTGAAAAAACGCATTTACGCAAATGAAGATGTGGAACTTGACCAAAAACAGTGCACAGCTTCTTAAGCACGGAATGCCAATCGGAGTAGTAAAACAGACAAAGTTGATCAGCTTCTCTCATTCTCTCTTCAAATGGGTTGTTTCTTTCAAGTTTCCCGTTGCCAGAGAAATCCATGTGCCACCGTGTGATGCACACTCGCTTGATGTTATTTGTTGCGATAATTTCACACACTTCGGACAACTTTTGCGACATTTCCTCGAAGCCAATTCCAGTAATCATTTTGGATTGTTTTGCTTCCGATTTATCATTGTCAACAAGTTTCACTTTGACATTAGCAAAATTAATGTAACAAGTTAAATGATTGTGTAGACACTTGAGAACAAGTTGATTCCAGTGGTAACACACGCTTCGATTCTGCATAAGTTCTTTCTTGTTTATATAAGTAAAAATATTTAACCAAATATCGTCTAACAGTGATTCCATGGTGGAAAATAGATTGGGTTGGTTTGGAGCAGCAAACTGGCTTAAAAATGCTTGCACGCTACGCATAAAAACTAACCGTCATAATGGAAAGTTTATAATTTAACCCTGATTAGTTATCGTAACTTTAAAATCGTGGATGTGAACATTTAATGTTGATTTTGTACATCATTGTAAGTTTAACTTATTTCATTTCCATTCACCAGTTTAGGTAAAATTCCACAGCATGCGCATACATTGCGCAATGTGTTGGAAAACTCTAACCAGTATAAAAAATAGTTACCAGCCGAATCCATCAAATTTCGGTATTAAAGCAAGCTTAGCTAAAGTTGATTTCGGGTCAGTGATTTCTGCAGTTTTCAGGTTATCCTTTGGGCTCTGAAGATGAACAGGTTTGATGATCCGAGTGACCACGGCACATACGAGAGGGTGAGAATCAGCATACCAGTCGACGTTTTGATCAATCTTTGACGTTAAACATCAGGCAACAAAGCAAATCTCCGGTTGATAATTAGTCGCTTTACATTGGTTCTTCTCTGTTGAATCAGTCTCATAATCTGTTAGGGGTAGCATGATCAAAGCAAGAGAGTGACTGTAATAGTAGAACTAAAAGATCGAATAGAATGGCATAAGGATAAAAGGAGATGTTTAATAGGTGTAACTGGTGTGATCAAGTATTCAAAGAGAGGTCATTGTTAAGTACTACAGTAAACTATCAAACTCACAAGA
Organism: Rhinocypha anisoptera; assembly: GCA_011762765.2. NCBI lineage: Eukaryota > Metazoa > Arthropoda > Insecta > Odonata > Chlorocyphidae > Rhinocypha > Rhinocypha anisoptera. The sequence continues at coordinate 14,274 of WURS02382883.1, forward strand.
TTTAACAAAAATGCTTGTAATAGTCACTGTATATAATGAAACAGCAAGTGGTCCTGCTTTTGTGCTTTCTTGGGTTGTCGAATTTAGAACTTTCACTGTACCTTAACGACAATGAAAACTGACTTTTCGTTAATTGGAGGGCAGACTGTAATTAAATTACTTTAAAACTACAACACTCATAATCTGATAAGATCAACAGCAAAACAGAGAGAAGAAACAACTGTGTATTTTATAGTGGATTGTTGGTTAAGTTACAGGCAATCGGCCTGCTCAAGAAAAGACCTCCATTATAAATCGCCATAGAGCAAGCGCACGCGTTACCTCAGGCCACATTTCGAAAAAGGGCCACTTTGTACTGCCAAAGGTATAGAACATTTTTGTCCGTTTCTTGAGTGTTGCCTGTAAATATATATAATCAATGATTAGTGAACAATGTTTTCTATTAGTAATCAAGTTAGTAATCTATTAGTAATCAAGTTTAAACTCTATGTAAAAAATGTTAGAAAAGTGTGCAGTGACGTGTCTTTATTCAGCAACATGAACATGGGAAGTGACATAGGAAAGGAAAATCTAACCAAAAAAAGAACACACGCCCGCTAGACAGTAGAAAATACTAATTTCAAAATAGAACTTGGCCACTACGTACACTAAATCGGTCCACACTTCAACAACAAATACATGTAATGAAGAGAATTTTTTTCTGTGAGAATTTTCAGTCACTCAAAGAAAGTTCAAAATAAAGAAGCTTCAAAAAATTGATAGCCTCCTCTAAACTCTAAACTTTACATGATTAATAAGAACAAACTCATTTATGAATTTTTATTAGTTTGGATTACAATTGTTACAAAATGCTTTAATCGAATCTGAAACCAATTGAAAATGAAATATTCGAGTAGGATTGTTTACTTGAAATGTGATGCTCTGCTCGGTGGTACTGAGAACAGTGGTGCCTTCTTCAGGGAGAGCTGCGCGAACCTTCCCGGTAATACATGAAACGTATTTCATAGAACTCATCAAGGTGACTCGACCCAGTCGATCGAATGGCAATAGTTTTCGGGTCACTTTGTGGAGTTTGTCAAAAGGTCCAAGAGTAAGCTGACCGAGTGAGGGTAGACCTAAGTGGAGTAACGAGATCAGTATGTCGAATGCGAAATCGGATTCGTCATCATTTTCGAATAGTCGACTCCTTTCGAACACAATTGCTCTACTGAAAGACACCAATTTTCTTTGGGCAATTGTATTATATTTGAAAACTAATTTAAAATTGTGTACATTAGCCAATGAATCTAGTACGGTTTTTAAATAATCTTCAATAATAGAAGTGTCATTGAGGGTAAGCTCGGTGAGTGTGGCCTGTGGGGTTTCCGAGATGCACACATTGGCAGGCCAGAGGTTAGCCGGTAGATTGCTATCACCAAAGGTAGAACGACTATAGCCACAGAGGTCACTACTGTGAAAATGTAGACTCTTGAGTGAACAGTGTTCCACCAACCACTGCCAAACTTCAAGTTCCAAGGCGCAGTCAAACAGACAAAGATGCTGAACCTGGCGTAGGACAGTGCACAGATTTTCGAGTATCGGATGCCATCCATCGAGATAGGCTCTAAAGCATGGCAACGACCGGTGGAGATTGTTTTTGTTTTTATTCTTATACTGAGCTATTTGTAGCATTTTCTGGTATTCCACTCTCCACCATTTGATACACAATCGCCGGATGTCGTGTGTGACGAGAAATTCGTTCAGTTCGGTCAGCTGTTGTGGTGTTCGAATAAAGTTGACCGGTAGCTCAAAAATGACTTCATTGGTGGTCATTCGAGATTTTGGCGGTTCATTCTCCACACAGTCAACTTCCACGCCAAACATCACCAAATTGATGTAACAAGCCATGTCTTTGTGAATTTGCTTGAGAACGAGTTCACTCCAGTGGCGAGACACTGCTCGATTTTTCATCAGCTCTTTCCACTTGAGATAGGAGAAGATTTTAAGCCAAACATCGTCTACCAGTGATTCCATGATGAGATGAAGATATGTTGATTTGGACTTAGAAGTTATAGACTAGAGAACAATGACTGCCGACCAAAACATTACGCATGTCAACACACACACACACACACACACACACCCAAATAGAAGCTTAACATTGTTATCAGTTAGAGAGAGGTATCACATATCTATTGAGGCTATTTGATAAGCCTCGCCTTTTTGTTAACTTGCACGATGTCTAGTACAGACCAAATCAAAACAAACATGCGCGCGCTTCTCTGTACACATTTCTAATATAGCTGCAATGCTATGAGTATCACCATAGAAGAACTTAACCGCGATAAATTAGCTGTTCTTTTCCATAACTCAAATGTTGAGCAATTAGTGCGATTTTTCCATAGTACATAGTAGCCACCAGTTTTAAAGTATTGCAGTATTTTTTAAATAATCAGTTCTAGTTTGATTTTATGACATTCTGTATTTGATTGATACATTTTATTATTATTATTATTACTAATTTTCAGCTACAATTTTTAAAATAAATTATATGAAAAACGAAAAATTAAGAAAGCTTTGTAAGAACTGCAGATAAACTGAAGTAGTAGATGAACTCACCATATATGTTTGAACTTACTGTGACACTAAAAGATTGCATGTGATAGAAAGTATCTCAATAAAATAAAAACCAACTTTAAAGTACATCTCAAATTGTCTATTCCAGTGTCTCATTTCCAGATTGGAGTTTCTTTATTTTTTGGCTAACTGCATTAGCCATTGTTATTAGTCACATTCAACAGAGGTAAATCACGAGTTGTTGGAGTGTTCTGATATGCTTAATGTACTTTTTGTGGAAAATACCTATGCCAATGATCTAATCTATGTTATGCAATCTCATTTAATTTTTACCACTGCAACCTGGCAATAGGATCTTTCTCTCTCCCTCTCTTTCTCTCTCCCTCTCTCTCTCTCTCTCTCTCTCTCTCTCTCTCTCTCTCTCTCTCTCTCTCTCTCTCTCTCTCTCTCT
>WURS02382994.1:0-17280 GCA_011762765.2 Rhinocypha anisoptera
ATTGATCCCTAAAAAAGCAATAGTTGCAAATACTTGCGGCGTCTACTTAACAAAGGATGAGGGTCGGGAAGAAACGGAGACGAAGTCAAGCGGCCGGTTAACGGCCAGTGGCGAAGGGGAAGATGCATTAACTGATCGTTTTTTTCAGTCATTTCTTTGAACGCTTTCCCTCCTAGCTTCGTAAGGACTAAGAAATAGACATTTCACATTCATCTAGAGCAGGGGTCTCCAAACTTTTCAGCCCGAGGGCCACATTAGGCAGTATACACGCAAATGTCCGTTATTTTTTCCTTAGATAAAAAGGTCTCCGCGGGCAGGATGCGGCCCGCGAGCGGTAGTTTGGAGACACCTGATTTAGAGTATCTAAGTAGGTGAATTCCAGTAGATCACACGCCTCCTGCTGCGCGCTACTCCCCATAGTGAAGCATTACTTATTTCTGGCAGTATACATAATTAATTCTATTCAGAAAATTAATAACATTTTGCTAAGCTAAAACTGCAAATATGTCCAACGGAAATGGTTAGGTACATCACTAGCCCAGGTTCGGTAGAGGGATCTTTGTCGATAGTGTTCGTAACTAGGATAAAGTATTGGGAGTAGTGCGTTAACAAAGGTACTTATTTACAACTAGGGATCCATCATGAGCTCACGTACTCAGGATGGGTTCCTTATTTGATAAGTAAAACAGGATTTACTCCCTGTTACAAGAGACTATCACATTCTGGAAAAGGAAGCGAAAAGGAAATTAATTTAGGCCATCGAAAGGATTCTTCATGACTAGTGAAACTTCTTTTTCCGTCTGAAAGACTTGTTTGCGGAAGACTTTCCTTGGGCAGAACACCCGAGAGGCACCCTACTTAACGAGCAAAAGAGCTAAAATGAATTTTCCAAAAATTAAATTCAATAATAACAAAGGAAGTAAAAGTTGGGTTTCTTTCTTTGTTTCTTATTGGTTATTATTGATTGTTAAAGTGCTATTATTAACATAAATATCTCAAATGTATAATGTAACTATATTTTATTCACAAATGTGTTAAGGAAATACTTTACATGTTCGGACATATGTCGAGCCCTTGAGTTTGTGAGTCATAATTCACTCCGTTTTAAAGTGTTAGGTATAGCGTATTGATTAACCATAAATCCTAAACAAAATGAAACGTTCAAAGTAAGGAATATATTACTTTTAAAAGAGAAGCATATATGCAAATTCTATGGTTCTAGCACACGTTTTCCTAAGCTAAATCGATAAATCTTATAGACTTTCTTCTATGTTTAAAATGACTAATCCTATTTTAGTCGATAGTTCACTTTATAAATTCTCCTTGGGAAATCCAATTCTCCTAATACCCTTGCCACCCTTGTTTATTAGGATAATACTAACTGAAGAAATTGTCCGAACTTTAACTTTACATTTTTCTTTCAACCTTACATTTTCTACACAATTGGTATTATATCTTGCTATGGTATATAAGTGATCCATATTCAACCCCTTATTATCCTTATATCCTTCCTCCATATTTACCTTTTTCCATTTCCTTCTCTCTTCCATCTTCATAATCATCCCTTTTATAACCCATAGTTTCTTAATTTCGTCATGTTTTTTTCTGGAGCTATCGTGATCTATTCTTCAAGAGCTGCTCACATTTCTTCTACGGTTCCCCTTGATACTGTGAAGCAAAACAATTTTTTTAAAGAGGTAAAAAAAATAAAAAGAGCTTCTACTATATTTAATTATTATATTAAAATGTTGAATAATCACTCAGGGAGTCTGTAACACTTATAGAATCCATCTCAAAAATAGTGGATGTTCAAACTGGACTTCAAATAGTTAGTCTAGCACATAGATGGGAAATAAAACACCACCTCTGGACCAACAGGTAGGAAAAGTAAAAATCCTTAGCTATGATGATAGCAAACTGCCTATTCGAGTAAACTTAGAAAAATACGTAAATCCCAAACATGCAAGAGGGCTGAGATGATGGGCCATCACTCAGAATCATTCCAAAAAGGAATAAATTTTCAATAGAAGCCTCAGAACTTAGACAAGGATAAGCAACATTTTAAATATGCATGGATAAGGGCTCTGAATATTAAAACTTGAAATGTGGAAAACCTAAATGACAAAAACAATTTAGTATCAAGCAATTAGAAACCTATCATATAAATGTGGCACTGACTGAAATGAAAAAAAGAAACTGTGAATGAAATACAAGGTAAATATCTAAATTTTTGGAGCAGAGTGGAATAAGCAAAAAAGCAACATCTGGAGTATCAATTGCAATACACAAAAAACTGAAAGAAATATCAAACCCTGGGATGAAATAAGGAAAGAATACTGATATCGGAAATATACTCGTAAGTCTGGTCTTATAAAAAAATAGAGAACTAGAAACACAGTATAACATTGAATCATTAAAGGAATAATCAATAAAACACCTACATAAGTGATGACTGACAGACAAACTTTGACACAATGTAAAAGAATGCATCAAATATGTACATAATTTTTGACAACACACATACATGAAGCAGCTTTTGAAACACTTTGAAAGAAAGAAAACTAGACAAAGAAAAAATTGGTAGCAGGCAGAATATCTAAAAAAAAAAACTTGGTGGAACAAGAAAAACATTTATATAATAAATGGTTATCTATTCATGATCCTGAAGGCTAAAAGTAATATTTACATATTGCTTAGAGTCTTAAGGAATAATGCATTAGATTGAAAAGAAAATAAGCCAATCCAAAAATAATTAATGGGAAAATAAATGCCAGGAAAATTAATGGTTTGTAGGAGGGACAAAGATAAAGATGACCTAGATAACAATAAGGGAACTGAGAAAATAAAACAAAAAATATAAACATAGAAATGGTAGGAGTGGATGAAGAATAAATGATTATAAACATTGTTCTTAAAAGGCAAATTAAAAAGAATAATTAACAATATATAAACATAAATTTAAATATAAAACCAGAAGTGAGAACTTAATGAAACACAAAATGGAAAATCCCTAAGAGGAATTCTGCTATACTTCTTGAAAAAAAAATATTGTGCTACAAATATTGTCTAAAAGCTTTAAAATATGTACAATTAATTGCAAGGTCCTACCAAATAATTGAAAGCTGATATATTTTACATCGATCTATAAAATGTTTTGAAAACTATTGTTTCATTTATAGGGGTATTATAAATAGTTTTTTACCATGTAGTTTCTATAAACAAATTTTTCTTGTGCTCTAATATTTGTGTGGTGGGTTTATACAGGTTAATTTGGTCATCTCTTGAATTCTCTTCCCAAAGCCTCTCAGTCCCTCAATCTTCTAGCATAAAAGTTACAAGTAGTAGACAATAAAGACATAATAAAAGAGAGACCAGAAAATAACTATGGTGGAAGAAATATGTGGATTTACAACAGAAAAATCCAGGGTAGATGACCTATTTATATCAAAATAACTAACAGAAAAAATAAGATCATGAATTGGAAAGACCCACATGATATCAGATCTGCAAAATATCCTAAATACTGTGTCTTCTAAAGTATTTGTATAATCCAAAATAAAAATAGGTAGTAAGCTAATTTTGTCTTGAAAACCCAACGAAGTTTAATAAAAGGGTTTGCTTATTACCTACTCTCTTTAAAATTTGACAATGAGATTCAGAAAAAATGGCAGAACAAATATACTGGAATGGGGATAAACGTAGAAGGGGACTCGCGACACGCATTACTTTTCTGAAACGACTAGAGTGCAAAAGCTGGGGGTAATTAGTAATATACTGAGGAAAATTAGAAAAGCATATAGCAAGGCTGACCAAAACAAAGTACATTGCGATCAACAAGGATTCAAGAAATTTTTAATTAGGAGAGGTCATCATATTACAAGTACAAATATTTAGTAGTGACAATTGCAAAAGAGGGAACAATAAGAAAAAGTAATTCTTTGAGACAATAAAATTTCTTTTAATATGAAATAAAAAATAAACATTATATCAGGCATATCAAGCATAGATGATTTGGTTGATTTTATGACCGAAAGATATAAAGACAAAATATCAAATATACCAAACAATCATTCAGAGGAGAACTCCTTATAGAGAAGAAACAGACATGGACTATTTAAAAAGCTGCCGAATATAAAGATTAGAAAGACTCACAGAATGAAAATGAGGAAAATAATCCAGGTAAAAGTGTCACAAAAATAATAGAAAAGAAGCTTAAAATGGTTTAGCCACTGGAGGACGGAGAGCCATTGTTGGCCCAAAGAATTAGGTACTCAGCTGGCAGCCGCCTAGGAGGAGAGATGATCACCTCCAGAAGTCTGGATGAAGCAGGTATCCAAACATGGAATTAGGATGGATAAGAAATGAAGATTGAGGGACTGAGAGGCTTTGGGAAGAGAATTCAAGAGATGACCAAATTAACCTGTATAAACCCACCACACAAATATTAGAGCACAAGAAAAATTTGTTTATAGAAACTACATGGTAAAAAACTATTTATAATATAGAGCATGTTTAATTCAACCAAATTCAGAAAAAATTAAACACCATCTCCAGTCAATTCACTTATTCATATTTGAATGTCAGAATTTTTTCTCAAGTGGTCAAACATTTATTTTAAGTCTGTCTCAAAACTTTGATTCACACTGTATTCCGAGTTTATGTTTCCATACACAAAAATAATTTTTTGTTAATTATTTATTTTAGGCTTAAATTTGGCTCAGTTTTACACTCAATTCATATTTAATTAAATAATTAATTAAAGTATTAAACAATATAGCTTCTACATTGAGAAAATATATTCACTTTACTTAAAATTGATACTTACCTTACTATAAAAACATTACTCTGTGAAAAATTATCACCATGGTGGATTTTGACCTGCTCAGATTCACATTTCTCAGTGTCTCAGTCATTTCAAGTTCATGAAGTATATACTTGATGCCTAACCTACATCATGATCTTGTGCAATAATATTTCTATCAACATTCAGAATTTTTCACCAACTGCTAAATAACAAAAATGGAATTGTCATGTCAGTCAGGTTAGCAAGCTTGCCTACTAACTCAAAGGTCTTAGGCCAAATTCCAGCCTAGAGCATAGGTTTGTCCAATAGGGTTTTCTATGATTTGAAGTGGTGGTATGACCATAGTCATCAACTCACCAGATAAACCACAGTACTACATATTGTCATCTGTCCATAAAAACATTTCCATTTTACGAATTTTTATCTCTAAAAGTATATGAAAAATTCTGATTGTGGTTGCTGATTACCAACCAAAGTTCAACCAATTAAAAAAACAATAGTTTCCCCAAAATATTGCACCATAGAATAAATAGAAATGGATTATGGCATAATATAGTAGTTTTAGGATAACTAAGTAAGTAGTTGGAACAAGTTTATGAACCACAAAACTTTGTTTTGCCATTTTATTGATGAAAATCCTATATGTGAAAATTGCCAGTCAAGTCCATCATTTTATATTATACATTAGACAATTCCCAGAACACCCCATGTTCCTTTTGTTCCTATGTGACTGTTTAGAAAACATAAATGTCATGATTTAGGGAGTCAAAAGCCTTAGAAGGGTCAAATAAGATCTCAATAATTACTTTCTTGTACAAACAATTTCATTAAAAAGCTGAAAGGAAGCAGATATGGCTTAATTCCCCATAATAAAGCTGTAGTATCCATGTCCCTGTGAGCCACCTTGCTCTCCCCAGTGTTTAATACACCCAGGCAATAGCTGACCCTTCTCACTCATCACTTTCACTCAATGAGCTAGCTCCCCTCACCAACATGTATCCCGATGGTGGCTCTGGAGATTAGGAGCCACCTTACAGCTGTGTCCAAGTCACACCTAGGGCGACACATTCCGTAAAAGTCTTCCTTCGGCATCAGAACTCCGATGCCTACCTCTCTGTATATGCGTGTATTAAGGCATCAATAAACAAAGAGTCAATTAAGCACGTCATCTCATTTCTATATTCGTCAACCTTACAGGGAGATTGCTTATCTGCTCTTTCAAAGTCATGCTAGGAAGAATGTAGTTAATAGAAAAGTTATTCAAAAATTTTTGAACAAACAGAAAGTAATGTTAAAGTATCATTTCTTGATTCATTCTATGATCCCTTTCCATGGACCATGATTTATAAAGAGGTTTTCAAATTGGTGAAAATGTGACCATTGTAGAGAAATGTAGGTAGACTAGTAATGATACCTACTACTTTACCTACATGCAGTATGATAAATGCTCCTGCCTCAATATTTTTCTTGCCATATAACTCTTTTGAGATCTCTATTGAAAATATTATACAATTGTTTATTAATGTATGCTCCATTAGAATGGATGGGGTCCTATACCCATTATCAAGCAAGCTTCTATGCTCATTTTTAACACTGTCAGACATCATTAATCAATCAATCAAATATCATTTCATGGAGGTATTTCTCAGTAGATATTCATAATATGTGCATATGTCAAACTTTTACAAAAATATTACATAGCTACAACATATGTCTAAAGAGACTATCCCAAATGGTTTAACATAAAATCTTTCACAAGGAACGTCAAGATTTCCAGCTCATATACTAGTTATGACAATTTGTATTTGTACTTAAATATTATTTGTCTAAAAGAAATCAGATTATTAAGGTGAGCTCAAAAAATCTACTATTTTATGCTACTTATAGGGTTCCTCAAGTGTTTCAGTAGTATTTTTGTTTACAGGGTGCTTTGACAGTTATGGTCATTTTGCATCTCTTTAAATCATAGAAAAAGCCTATTGGACAAACACAACACCATGCCCTGGGTGGGACTTGAATCCACAACTTTTGGGTTAGCCAGTGAGCTCACTACCCCCAGGCTAACACAGCCGGCTCAATTGTTCCATCTTGGGTCCCTATTGCTTAATATTTTTATTATTGATATTGATAATAGGTCACATTCTACTTAATTTCTTTTATTTTCTGATTACTTGGTTGTTTCACAGAATTAAAAAAGTAAATTACTGTGAATATCTCCCTCATTCCTCACTTAAGTTACAGAAAGGGTGTGATTCTTATTTTGCTATAATTAACTCTTAAAAAGTGTTCCTCTATAGTGAATCGCAAAAATAAATCCCCTACTGTATTTCAGTATCACCTCCGTAGTTATCCCTTAAATCAAAAGCAATCCGTAAAGGGCTTTGGTGTATCTTCGATTCAGAACTTCACTTTTTTCCTCATTGTGATTATGTCTTAAGTAGATCATGTGAAAATCTAGGTTTGCTTTTGATACCCTAACTATTTTTAAAATACAACTTCTTTAAAAATCACATGTTTCCCTTTAGTTAAATGTTTATTATCGCCATCATACTGCTCATCCCCTTGGTTACCCTTGGCTTATGTTTACAGTAATAATTACTGATATGTTGGAAATGTTGAGTAGATGCTGAGGTACAAGTTTATTCCTTCTAGGGGCACTAAAAAAGCCACAAAATATTAGTGAAATTTAGTAGTAATTTCCCAATCTTGGAACTAATTGGAAACCACATGGGTCAAGAATGGACAAATGTTATTCAATAATAATTTGGCTATAAGAGAAAATACAACATTTCGCAAAAATTGGAGTCACTGAGTGAAGTTGTGAATTTAAATAGAATGATTTTAAATTAAAAGTCCTATTACAACATTAGATGGACGAAAGCAAAAGTGAGTTAACAGTTAATATGAAATATTTGTCAAAAATATTCTTTCCTTCCTCCAAGACATGGAAATGATGAATGTTAATGACAAACCTCAGCTTTGGGATATCTTTTATTTTATTTATTTTCCAATCACCCACATACAGCACTAACAGGCCAATTTAAAGTGGACACCATAACAATTTTTTAATAACTATGATGAGAGAGACACATCCATGCCCCAGGTGAATATAGAAAAATCCACCTAGCCGGGATTTGAACGCTCATCCCTCAGGTTGGCAGACGAGGACGTTACCCCAACACCACCAAAGCCGGCACGGTTTAACAACTTTATCTAAAGCCATCTACATAATTTTAAGTAATTAGAATTCATTTGCAAAAATTGGTTACTGGAATGAAAGTTTTAACTGAAGGTTTAATACAAGATCTACCTTCACCAATCAACACCAACTACTGGGTTTATTACTGCAGTTTTTCACATATTAAGCATGAATTGGACAAAATAAATTCATTGTTATTAAATTTAAAATTCCAGGTCCTTTGTGTAAATTATTTTTTTGACTTGAAAATCCAAATAAGTAATTTACATAATTGGCTGATAAATTCTTTGCCACTTAAGTTTGCCTTTTTCGCCATCTAGTAAATCTTTTACTTTTAGATAATTGCACATATATTTAACATATAGAAATTAATAATTTATACGATAAATTTAACTAGGATATGTGATTGTAATGCATGTCACCACATTAATCAAGAGATGAAAACCATCAGATTTCATAGCTTGTAAAGAAAATCGCATGTGATGCAGGTTTACAGTTGCCATTGCAGCCATGAATAAGTATCATTAACATAAATTTTCATTCTCAAGCATTAGTTATACTGTATATTCCAGAAATAACTTCAAAAAACGTTTTCTCCAGTATACAAATTGAGTATCAGAGCTTTTTAAGTTATCCACATCTTATTTGATATGTAATAACTCGTCGAGATATGCACGCATATGCCAATAAATGAAGCCGATACTTTAAGGTGTGTGAGACCGGTTGATGAATTCAACCTAAACTCACTCACTCTTTCACATATGTATAAAATACTTAGCTAATACACGATTTGAATATATATGGAAATAAACTACAGCAAGAAAAACCCTTTAAAATTAACGAAAAAACGATGAAAATACAAAGGAATTGGAAGACAAAAAAAGAATATTAAAAAGTTCTTTCACCTTATGTGCCCTCCAACACAGAATATTGCATGACTGCCCGTCGACCGGAAATTAAATTTAACCTTAAAAGCTTGAGATATTGAATTAAAACAGTTAATACCGCCGATATCTTTTGAGCTCAAATTGAAATCTTCTTCCTCCTTACCGCCATCTACGGGATTGACAGCGTCGGCGTCAGGATAAAGGCGCGGTAATTTGAGACTATTTAACGTCCTATAATCACGCAAAAGTTCAAATCCCTCAAATTTTTACCTTGTTTATACGAATGAAATAAAATATCGAAATTTACTCAATTTTTTCCTTAAGTTCCGCGTCATATTGACTGGATACATAAAATATATCTTAATGAATCTCAATTTAACTTCAGCTTTTAATCTACTCTCGTAGTCATATCGATGTCAGCTATAAACATTATAACCGTTCTTATGCATTTGTTGAAGAATCTTTGAACGTCATTATTAATCAAATATTCTTTATATCTTTTATTACGATTATAATACAAAAATTCACATTCACTTGTGATGTAGACTTGACGCGTGAAAATGTAAACAATTAATGGAGGTATGAAGAAACTCGCGATCTCTTTTGAACTCGGAAGAAGTTTATTATTTAGCATTCTACTGGTGATCTATGGGGATCTTCTTAAGTTTATTTCTTAGAATCAAAACACATGTTGCATTTGGTCACCGCTAACTATGGTTTGCAGATGTATTAAGATTCACATTCACTTGACAACATGCCGTATGATAGGAACCAGACTGGTGAAACTTAACGATGATTTAATGGTTTCTAGACTGTGCACCACAATAATATAAACGAAAAAGACTGCAGTATTTTTCGTTTATATTATTGTGCGACGCTGTTTTCAATTGCATGCCCATGGGCATTGCGATCGTTAAGTCGCAGTTGGTCGTTAAGTATGACATAGAACAAGGTCATCAATGTAAATTTTTAAAATGCCGTTTCATAATATAGCACTTATTACAAATAGCCAATCGAATATAAAATGAGAAAGCAACAAATACAACCTTAATATTGTAGATATTGTCACTCATGAATTCATATAAACTGCTATAACAAATGATTAAAAGAAGCTTTTTCTAATAAACGAGGTGAGAAACTAATGAGGAAAATTAGGCATGGGGAAAGAGCAGTGAGATGGCATAGAAATTTACATAAGTAGGGAGAGATGGGCTTACTGTATCAGAAAGTAAAATATTTTTCAGGAAATATGATGATGAAATGATAATAGATATCTATGTGGTGATACTAATAGAACAGATAGATGGAAGGAGTACATGGAGGAACAATGATAAGGAGAACAGACCCTTAAGCTTACATTTAGAAACAGGATGTGAAATACATGAGGACACCTCAGGACGAGAGATTGAAAGGAGTATATGAAGAGGAACAAGGCAGTGGGGGTGGAATATATAAACGTATGTAATCCAGCAGAATTACTCAAGGTCTCATGAAAATTAGGAATTAAATTTTATGAGCTAATTAGATGAAAATACAATGAAAGAGTGTGGACAGAAGATTTTGTTGGATCAATATTAATTCCAATAGCAAAGAAAAATAAAGCAACAGAATGTGTGGACTATAAAACAATTAGTTTGATCACACTTAGCAAAGGTAGTTCTAAAAATCATCAGTAAAAGACTGGAGAGAAGGGGAGAATACCTAGGTGAAGATCAGTTTGGTACTAGGAGAGGTAGAGGGACTCATGATATGATAGTTGTAATAAGGACTCAAAAGAAATACAGAACATAATCAGGATGTTTTTGCCTTCTTTGTAGACTTTGAGAAAGCAATAAAGTAGAGTGGACAAAACTAATGGAAATGTTATAAAAAATCTGAGTGGATTGGATGGATAGGTTACCTCAATGGAAACCTTCTTATGGCTCAGGCCATGGTTAGGGTGTCAGATGGGGAGTATGGATGGGCACAGTCAAGCAGAGAATCAGAGGAGTAAGATAGGGGTGCCTGCTGTCATCTGTGCTTTTTAACTTGTACTCAGAGGAGGTAAAAAGAGGCATGGTTAATGGTTACATCAGGAGTTTGCTGATGGCCAAAATACTCAGCCACAAAGCACTGCAGACCACTGAATGCTTTCCAGAATTAATGTGAGATGTTTGGGATTAAAAAGCAATAGTAAAAAAATGCAAGTAATGTGATTCTCATGAAGTAGGAAGGCTAAATACCTTACTAGAAGAGCTTAAGTAGGAACAGGTAAAAAGATTTACTTATTTGGGTTGTATCCTAGAGGAAAATAGGTGTAATGCACAGGATATTAGAAGAAGAATTGTATTAGCAAAAGAGGAATTTACAAACGGATGATATGGAGCTAGCATTATATGGATTTGAAACCTGATCCATGAGGGAGGATAATGAGAGGAGATTGGGAGGCTTGGATGAGGATAAGGTTAGGTAGATGAAGAAGAAAACTAATAAGGAAAATATAAGAATGATAGGGGAGGAGAGGCAATTGTTGAGTGAAATCTGAAGAAGAAAGGAAAAATGGATGGAAGGGGTACTCTGAGGCTTTAATAGAGGGAAGAACATTGGGCAAGGGTAGGAAGAAAATGGGGATTTTGGATTGAATGATAGGTGCTAGAAAGTAGGCAGATTTTAAGGGAGATTAGGGTAAAAAAGATTAGGGTAGTGTACATCTAACCAGTGCTCGTCAAATACCTACTTTAACTGGTAAATTATCCTTATTTCTTCATTAGATGGTTATGAATTTCCTACAACCATACTAGTGATTGTTCCTGAAGTATTACATAGCTATCACAAAGGATGACCAATAACACCACCTTTATCTAATCACTCACAAATTACTCAAATGGTTGCTAGGAGATAGGTATTTCCTTTCCAAAAGAAATTGTTTTTGTTAATGCAATATAGTATTATTGATAAATATCTAGGATTTATTCATCATTTATAAATTTCATCATAAATACTGTAGGAAACCTGAAACATGGACCTAATTTGAGATACAAAATGATTTTTTACCAACAATGTATATATATATATATATCCTGGTTTCAAGTTGAACCACGACTTGACATGTTCTTTATTGACTCAGTTATATAGAATATAAATTTGGTCTTCTATTCAATCTTAAAAAATAAACTTTACTTTTCACTTTAAAATACTCCATATTATCAGTTGTACTAGCTTCTGCATAAGCTTCTTACTCAAAGGCCAGAACAGCTAACAACACAATTTTGAGGTATTAATCCTTTTAGTGCCATGGGCCGATCTATTGGCTCAATATTTTGTTTAATAAATAAGGTTTTTGTAAATAGTTTAGGAGATTAAATATATAAATAAAATATTTTAATATCCCTGCGTTTGGAGTGTAAATAAGAAATGGTGCTAACAAATTGATATTAATAAATATTTAAATGTAAGCAAACAAATTCCATGAAAAAACCGTGGCATTTTTGGCATATACTAGGTCATGGGGGCTGACATTAAAAAGATTAAGTGTGACCAGAGTAAATCTATAATTTAAATCAAGGATCACGGCATATCATTAAAATCTCAACTCAAAATAATGTGAATAAAGGTATTTAATGGAGTGCTTTTGAAACCAATGTCTAATTTAAAGTTTTTAATGGAAAATGAGAAAAGCAAAGGCATGAAACAAGGAGATTTTAGATGAAATAATTTATGAAAGTTAAAGACAATACCATTTATGGCATATACCAGGCCACATTTTTCAACCCAAATGTTGGTTTGGTAGGTGAGAAGCTTACCAAGCACTAAACCCAAGGTTTAGCTGGGTGTTCAAGGGCATCAATGGGACTTTAATCCAGGCCCCTGTTCAGTAGCAAAGTGCTTTATCCACTGGACCATCATGACCATTTTTAGCATATAATGAGAATAATAGGATGTATTCAATGGTTTTTTAGTTGTTCTCAACTTGGATGTAGATAGCCAAAGGACACCACTAACTACATGGGTTTGAAAACTGGAAAAAATTTCAAAATATACTCCAGTTCAAAGTACCCATTCACTTTTGAGTTACATACATAATTAGCAATCCAGGAACCTTACCTGTCATTTGGAATAATGTCATAGATTAATTCAATGATTTCTGAAGTAGTGGACTTGAGTCTAGAAAGTTTAAATCTCTTATATGCTTGGTTGCTAATGACTTTTCTTTAAAGATTACCAATTAGTCTCCATTATCAATAAAGCACCTGATACTACAATCGATTAATAGACCGTTCACAGAAATCTTATAGAAAACCTCCTTCTTGGTCTTGAAAATACATAAAAAAAAAATTGTACTTTTTTCCAGATATAGCTTTGCACTTCTTTAGATTTGACATAATTATCTGTGATACCACATAAAAAGTTAAAAGATAATAATAATGGGTCAGTTTATTTTTTAATCAAACGAAAAAAGTATGTGATAAAAAATGTGGAATACTTGAAACTATGGGATGCAGTTCATAATAAATAAATTTTCTTTCAAATTATAGTGTTTTATTGGAAGGTATAGTTCATAAATTTTCAATATCATGTAGGTATCATGAGTAAAGCAAAATGAGATAGAAGTGGTTTTAAAGGGCATGAATTAATCATTATATTCAATCATCCCATGCCACAATTTAAAATTTCTCTTCACTTTGTATGACATTATGCAATGAGAAATTTGTAAAAATTAGACATTTTCTCTACTCATAGCACCACACAAACATAACCCACTCTTATAAAACATTCATACGAGCACACAACAATCAAATTCACTGAAGTTACTCATCAAAATGTTTAAACAATATCAGATGTGGATACCTCAAACTCTGATATAAACACTTGCATTACATTCGATATACTGAGAGAATTACTAAGTAAAAAGGTAATTTTGATGACTGGAAGGCACAGCAGACCTTTTAAAACTTGTGAATGATATAACTATGTAACAATGTAAATATGGCTTCAAACTCCTCTTTCTATGAATAAATCTTGAAATGCAAAATGAACTTAAGGGTGCAGACACCTTTTCCACAAATTGTTCCACACACAGGACGGCAACAATCTTCATGGCTTTGAATGATTACAAATTCATTAGCATTAACATAAGGTGAAAGCTCAGGACAACACTGCTTTCTCAGAAAAATTGCCCAGCAACTACTGGATGGTTCACACTTATTACCAGTTCATCATTCCATTCTGTAAATTTCTTATAACAAGTCATTTTTCTTTCACATTTCCAATCAATTTTACACACAGCAAACATTCTTCCATAGTCCTGACCCCCAACTTTACAGTTACTAAAATACAATACTTATTATAACACAGTGAATTGGAATGACCAAATCAGGGTGTGGTCCCCAAGTTTGGAAAGTAGTTTGTATATTCATAAATATTCCATGCTAAGTGCTGGGAAGTAAACTTTATAATAAAAATTTAGAATTCCTCTCCAACTGTGAACACCATTTTAGATACTGAATATAATTTTCCATTAAAAATTAAATTGATAGAATTACATGAACACTGCATCACAAATCAGTCAATTCTATCGCTAAACTCATCCTAGAAAAGACTAAGAATAGTCTTTTAATTTTAACAAAAATCAATGCAGCTTTTTATTTAATAAAATCATTAATGCAAACTATTTTTAAAGTGTACTATCTTGAAATGATTTATCACATTTTAATATCTTTTCAACAAGTCATAAAATATACATTTTCTATGAATGGCATTCATTACTAAAAATCTAGCTATTCATTCATGTACAAAATAACTGCACAATTAAGCATTCATTTAAATTGCCCATGTTCCAAATATCAACATTTTTCACAAAATCAACTTCAATTTAATATATACAATCATCAGCGGTAAATACAATCAACAGCTGGAAATGGAAAGAATAATGCTATATCCAAAATTTCTAACATAACTTTTAGCTATACATGCCAATGTTAAAGTTGATGCCATACCTGTACACACATCCCATTTTCATTTAAAAACACTGTTAACAGCTATAGTTTAACAGTTTTGTCCAAATTAATTATTTCTAAAACTTATAAAAGGCAAATTATGAGATTTTCATTTCAGAAATGTATTTAACATGGACCAAGCAAAATGAAAACTTGGGCATGCCAAAGTTCATTTTAAAGAGGATGACTAAAACCTACAGCTGCACCTAAGATTACCTATAATGGCATAAGTCACCAAATGGGGTTTGCAGCTCAAACTTTATATGAGAAAGTGAATATTGCAACAGGAACAAGAAACTTGTCAACCACCTGGCACTGAAAAATTGAAAACTCTCACAGCTAGATGTTTGGATGATAATTTTTGGCTATTTCAAAAGATCATTAGTATATACAATTAAAAAATCAATTATCTACATATATATTACAAATAAAAAGAAATAATATACAACTATGACCATGACAAATGGTATTACAAAGAGTTAACAGTTTAAGAGCATATCTTTTTGTAGAAATATTTACAGTATAATACAAACATAATAACCCTTATGATATCACATAATTAATCAACACCAGCAAAGCCTTGTGAACCTTCAATCGCTTTTATTAACTTATCTCTAAGTTGCTGGTAGCTTTCATATGGAGGAAGATCAATCCTATTGAAGCTGAAAATAAAAAAAAACATCAATAATGAATTTAAAAAACACCAATTATAAGACAAACCTCGGTTTATAAATACATTACAATGAGAATACCAAGTCTAAATTTCTCAACTTAAATATACCAGCTGGGAATCGTTCATATTGTTCTTTAAAACTAAGTTTATTACATAGTGAGGTTTGTCCCCAAGTAAATTTAGCAATATATATTTTAATGTAAACTGGAACTCTTAAACTAAAACTTTAAATGTAAACCGAAATCAACAAAAGTTTTTTCTTCCAGAGTGTGACTGCCATGATCACTCAATATAGAAGTGTGGAAAGTAATTTTTCACAAGTGTTCTTAACTCATTGTAGTTTTTAGAGAATGGTTTTCTTTACAAGTTCCTAAAATGAATGTAGTGTGAACTGACACTTTGTGACATGGCATAGATATTCATGATATCTTGGTTGATGAGTAGGGGCATTCATGGATAACATGGGAAGTATTTGAGGAGCAAAGGTCCATGCAAAACAACTTGTAATGAATAATTTCATAATGAGCAAGTCCAACCTGTTAAGAAAAATCAGTTGGCTTTCCATAGCAAACATGCCACACATTTAATTTAATTTCTCTGCCTTCATTGACCTATTTGCATTCCCTTTGTGTTCCTTGCTCTTATTGCCATTACTCTTGTTTATTCATGTTATTCATAATGATTAGTTTTGTTTTTTCATTCAGTTGTCTATATTGACAGGATTTATGTTCATTGTCTTGTTAGATGACTTGGTTTTAAGTTATAGTTATAGTAGGTTTCTTTTTCCACTATGAGCCTTTTGTTTTCTTGCCTGCTTTGGCAACTTCATGTAATGGACACCCCTTAATTCATGATGAAGTATAATCTACCAGTTAACATAGGTTTTTCATGAACTACATATTAAAACTACCTAGCCTCCCCTTAACATATATTTCTCTTCAACCAACTATCATTGCATCTGAAATACCTAACCTCTTCCTCCATTGCAGTCTCCCATGCCTCAATATTTGTCCTGTTAGTTTCCCCCTTATCATAAGTATAATCTAATAATTATTTTTTAATGGCATCCATACTACTTTTTCATTGTTTATTTCCAGAAAAGTGAGTGAATAATGGAGGCAAAATGAGTCTGTATGGTGCTCAACCACCTTCATTGATCATCATCCTGGGTGTGCCAAAAGGATGGTTTCTCGATAGCAGCACTCCAACCTAATTGTCAACTACAAATCTCTTCATAACTTCGCAGTTCTCAAAGAAATGAGTAAATTGTAATAAAATAAAAAAGGCACAGCTGGCTGGATGATACTCAGCCTTCTACTGATTATAATCCTACGTTTCTAGCTTGAAGACTTTCATATTGGACTTTAAATGCCGACCTAATGCAATCTATTCAACACATTCCTTAATTGTAAAGTGCTTGAATTAGCTCATTAAACTTCTTTCTTTATCATTTTCCTAAACCATATTGCCCTTTCTATCTCATTGGCCTTGGTGGTAGTGGGTAACCTCCTCATCTGCCAACCACAAGGTTGTGGGTTTGAATCCTGGCTAGGTGGATTTTTCACTCTCCATCTGCGGCATGGATGTTAAACCTTGACCAACGAAAGATGAGGGCCACCGGCCCAAAACTCGAACCAATCAACTATCGTGTTGCATGTATCTTATCCGAGACATTCCAAGAGCGAGAGAGAGAGCTACCAAAACAAACATGGCGGTCTTTGTTTACATCAGATGTACTTTCG
>WURS02383105.1:0-17279 GCA_011762765.2 Rhinocypha anisoptera
TCACTCGCATAATACTCCTTAACATTTTCCACTACAACATACTACATGGATTCACCTGAGAATGTCAATAGCATTTTAAAAAAAGATGAAGATATGCATTAAAAATGCCACTGAATACAATGAAATACTAATTACATTGCAGTATGGTTTCTCAAATATAGGTACTAACTGCATTAAAAAGTGTACATTAAATTTTAAGACAATTAGATGTAGGAGGAGGCCATTAAATAGAAGTTGATGCTTAAAAAGGTGATAAAAGAATTTCACGTAAGCATAGAATTCTTAGGAGGAAGAGAGGATATGAGACAAGTGGGAAGTTCTTTAACAAAGAATGTAATAAACCTCAGAAATAATAATAGTAGTTATAAATTTGAAGGAGATTGTTAAGTCATGGGCAAAAGAAGAGATGATGAAGAAGATGGAAGTTAAAGAGAAAATACAGATGTAGGGGGGATAAAGTATAAGAGTAATTACATATAACACGAAGTGAAAGACAGACAGGGAGAAGGAGATGGCAGAAAGAGCACCCTGAAAAACTAAAGGGTGAGGGAGAAAGAGGTGCCCTATAAAGGAAAAGAAGAGGAAAATGTGGAAGGAAAAGCTTATGTTATATGGAATGAGATAGGCAAGCTATTGATACAACCAAGTGGGGTAACAGAGATGGAAAGAGTATTGGAGGTTCTATAAAGGAAAGATATTGGGCCCCAACATATAGAATTAAAAAAGGAAGGAAAATAGATAAGAATGAGGTTCCAACATTTTCAACATGAGAATTGGTTTCATGAATGAAGATAGATCTCAGTTACTACTAAGCCCAATGATTAAGACATCACATTTAATTTTTTAATAAGTTTTTTATTTTTGGTCATAATTTATAGTATTAATAAAAATGACAGGAATAAACTCTATACTTCTTCAAAACTCATCACATTACTGGTACATTTGCAAATATCTATGGAGTATATTTTGGCCATAAACTATAATTTGGTATTTAACTCCCTGCTATTCTTTACAATAACATAAAATTGTCACAAAATCATATTTCAACATTACACATTAACAAAATAAAAAACTGTAAATTCCCAGCCTAATAGATTAGGAATACCATACCTAGTGTCACAAAATTGTATTGCAGGCTACTATACCAATTACCACAGTACAATCTACAAATTTTGACAAACCCTATACCTGTATGTTTCTGCGTGGTTTTATGGGTGAATAAAATATTATTATTACCTACATTCTACTATGCACCCATTGTATATGTTCTGAAAACTATGGTTCCAAAGCAATTTTGGGCATTCATCTACTGTCCTTATTACATAAAATGTTTAAAATATCCAATCCAGCAATTTGACTATTGGCCAATGAGAATATTTGACTTTGGTCACTCACCGTAACAAAGGAGTCCGATTCTGGATCCTTGAAAATGGCAAGCAATTCCTCAACTGGAAGCTGCACACTTGCCTCATTCTTCAGTCTCTTACTGACATGAAGCAATATTTCCATTACCTTTAACCACAGAAGAAGAAATAAATACAAAATGCATGGAGGGATAGTAAATACAGACTTATTATCAACAGATTATGATAAACTTCAAATCATATGAGATGGGAAATTGCTGTAAATAAAATAATCAACTGTTTACAATCCTAACGGTGGTAAGGGAACTTGTTTCTAATGATGAAACAGAGAAAAAGTACGAAATCAGGCACTCATTGAACTTTAATAGTAATGGGAATGCTTAAATTCGTTGAGTAGTCCTCAAACACGCTGAAATCATATCTACACGATGTGATATCCGGGAAATCTATTTCAATATGCCTTGCCAAATAACTGAAGGATGGTAAAATCTAAAACAATAACTCTCACTTAACACTATTTAATTAACTGACGGTTTTAATACTTTGCCCCTTTGTCACATGCGAATTTGCTAACTTTTAGATTTAATTAGTTTCAGCCTTATTAACATAACGTTTTACACTTGATATGAGGGTTCCAAGGTAATAATAAATCTTTTACAAACGTTACAATTTAGCCGGAAATCACTGAATGACACACATTTTTTAATCTGCCCCTCTTCACGACGGCAATTCCAGGAGAGTCAAAATTATATCACTCAAAACAACTAATAAGGGAGTATAATACACATCCCCGCTTAACATTAAACCTCAGGTTTCTAAGAGGAAATTCATACACAATGAAAATTACAGTATAATGCCCCTTACAATTTTGTAAAATCTGGCAAAGAAATCCTACCATTCACATATGCCAAAGATAATAAATGTACAGGATAAGAATATCATTTTAAAATATGGGACATAACTCATATACTGACTACGTCAGTTAGAACCAAATGAAATTACCTTTTTCCGAATTCCATCCTTTTGACTGGATAAAATTGGTAGTACTCTTGGGACATATTCAAAAACTGCTCCTTGGAATTTATCAATATCACAAGCAGCATCAATTGCTTTCACGACTTCGTCGAGTAGAACTATAAGAGAAAGATAATTTTATGAAACGCATACAAGAATTCTTCTCCAACACAAAATCCGCCAATTATAGTCATGGCTCAGTAGCATTAAAGAAACTGTGTTAGCCACGAAAGAATATTAATAAGTGAATATTGACTAAAATAGTCAGGTAAAGGCAATTAAAACGAATTACTGTACGACTTTATTCACCGTATATAACATTAAAATCACTACAATAACAATGCTCAGTCAGATGACAGATAGATTGCAGACCTACGTAAGCTCACCAAAATACTTCTCTTCTTATGGACATAATAAATAAATACCAAAATAGTAGAATATATAGCGAACATTTCTTTCATAGTGCTGATCTTTAATTCAGAGCATTAAGACAATACTTGAAAAGGTAACAATTCTTACAAACATGACATTTAATAGTCACGCGTTTATTCCATTTATATTCTGCGTATCATTTTGTTAAGTATTGTGCTTCTACCTACAGAAACTCAATTTGTATGTACCCAATGATGTTACATCAGTATCATTTAGGGTTTCCGACATATGATTTGTATTAGTATGAAATATTGTAGATTGGTAATGGTCTATCGAGTTCAAAGAAGGATAAACTAACAATAATACTTATGAAAAGGAAACATCAAGAAACTTTAGCGCGCAATAGGTTTTTATACAGACTGACGTGAAGATGTCATGTAAAACACTATTATGCTCCGACGAACTAGAAAAACAATCATCGCGGACTTAAGGAAAAACTAGAAAATGTATGCTAATTTCTTACAAGATAAAAAAGATATTTAATAAGTTACACCGGTATGTTTACAGATACGTCTCTTACCATGCTCATCCATGGCTGACGCCATGTTAGCTATTCAATTGTTCTGCTCTTAAAACTTTTGAAGACTTAAGCATTAAAATAATCAGGGAAAAAACTTGGAGATGCAAAAGTCGATTATGGAAAATCTCGCTTTTAAGTCCGTTGCCACAATTGAGAATATATATCTTTTCACATAAGTATATTTTCTCTTGATTAAGGGAAATTACCACTGCTTACGATGTTTCAAGAACCATGCCCCCCATACCCTCCTCCGCCAACTATAACAGCGGTCATTCAAATTCCAAAAACAGCTAGAGAAAAGGAATTATCCAAAATATTTTTCTAAAAGAGAGTCCAGGATTATTTTGGATTTTTATTCTCTTACCTTTACTATGTAATATTTGTATTAACTTGATATGCATTAAGTAACTCTTTAATTTTACTGTTTCTGAATGGCAAGCATTAATTTTTAAAGATTAACTCATTTTTTGTATTTTCTACACGGGAAGGTATTATATATTTTATATGGTATAACTTACTTCGATTTGACCACATTCATCATACTTTCAATCCAACCATTGATTACATAGAAGGACGATCCTATACCCAGTTATGACTTTATGTGGATACTTTAACAACTATTTTATTTTAACATTAACAAAAATTTATTTCAACAAGGTGCCCGTCATCATACTACTTGACTTTGAACAGTGCTTCATCGCTGATCTCTTTCATTGCCAAGTCTCTTTTATCAACATGTCTCCATGTTATTATTATTAAGGAAAAACTCCATGTCTCCATGTTATTATCTTATTATTATTATGTAAATTGAAATATAAGTATAAAATAATTTTTTCTGGATAAAGGATCTTCCCTATTTTCTTTTAAAAGCCAGTAGTTGAAGCCACTTCTTTAAAAAAATGGTTGACTCCAGCCCTCCCTTTCTCATAATAAATCCATTAGCTTCATTTCTGTCCTATGAATTTGTCCCTTGGCCTACCCTTCTATTATGTCCTTAATGAATTTATTCTTCCTCAGGGTTTATTCAATCCATCTGGTTCTTTTTCCTATAGTACTCCATATTGCCACTCTTCTGTACCCTTTCCTCATTTATCACTTTTCCAATTAATATTCAGGTTATACTCAAGCATTGCATTTAAAGCCTTCCATTCTTCTCTAGTCCACTTTTTCAATAGTCCATATCACTGAGGAAGTATATGCAGCTCTGAGGAAGCACTTCACATGAACATTTTTTTATATTGGTTCTTTATCTCTAGTGCTATCTTCCTTGATGACAGCAGTTGTTTCATTGACACTAATACTTTCTTAACTTGAGCTAAACTACACTTGATGTTTGCTGAGCTTAATAAGAAAAATATACCAGGAACCATAAAAAATATCCACAACCCTGGAGGCATCCTGTTTAATCATACATCACAAATCTAGCTTATTCTGTGACTTTGACATGTTACCATTCATGAAGACAAAGAACTTGAGGAAGGGTTATATAGACTCAAAAAGGAAGCAGAAAAAATGGGGGTAAAGGTGCATTATTTAAAAAAAAACAATACCCATTCTCTGCCAAGAGAAATGGAACTAAGGAAGATGGAGTCATAGTTATAGGGAGGTAGTTATGAGACTTATGGAAAATTCAAGTATATGGAATTATTGGTGACAAAAGAAATTGTTAGAAGAAAGTTGTCAAGCAGGTCTATAGACAAAAAAAAAGTGGCGTGGCAGGAGATTAAGAGTGTTGTGTTCTTGAAACTTGAGTGAAAACACAAAACTTGAAATGACTACTTCAATAACCACACATTACATATCCACCCAGCTTGGCACTGGTAGAAGAGATACGAGTGTGGGTCTGTCACAGAAACAAAATGCCTCCACCAAGGGACACAAAGCACTATCATGATTCGAACCACAAATAAATGTTATAATCAGCCAGTATATTAGAGAGAATATGAATACATAACAAAGAGGAAGACCAAAATAAGGTGGTTGGATGATATGGAGGTTGATTTAAGAAGGAAAGGATTGAACATATGGAGGAAGCATGTGAAGAACTGGGAATGCAGATGGAATTATCAGAGGGCAAGGGCTGTAGTGGTGAGGTAGAGGAACATGTAGTGTAGGGAACAGAAACAGTATCACTCAACTCTGGGAAGATGAAAAATTAAGAGAAGTGCACACAAACATAATAAGGTTTCAATCAAAGAGTAAATTACATTATTCTAAAAAATGTCACCTATTAATGGAGGTATTTCATAATAATCCATAGAGTAAGTGGTATAATATGTTACAGTAGAAGTCCGCTATAACAAAAGCTGATAAATGACGAAAAATCTCTCGTTATAACGCTCACTCGTTATAGCCAAGGGTCATTTAAATTCACCTCTTTTGGCATTTATAGTGGCACCAAAAGTGGGCAAAACTGAGCCCTAAAGTAGATGTATCAATCCATCTGCAAATGCATTGAAAATAGATTGCTTCATAAAAAAAATTAAAATATTGTCACCAAAACTCACTCACTCGTAACTAATGTACTTCACCCATCGGTAGTATCTTTGGCAACGTTTCATGAATTATCACAGATAAGGTATGACCTATGGTTAAGAATTATGATTCCATAAATAAGAGGAAGGCCGAGAGATTGGCCGTCCTGCTAAGGTCAACACAGACAAATGGGACCACCCGATGGGATCTCCTTCACTCTGGGTTAGACCTGGTGAAAAGTAATTCCCCCTTGATTGTTTGCACCTCTCTCTCTATCAACGAATCCCTTCTCTTGCTTGTCGATGAAAAATGGACCTGAAAAGGGGACCTCCTGTTGATTGGCAGTCTCTCCCTCCACGTCTGACCTTCAACTAATACCCTTTCCTGCATTATCTACAAGTCAAGCTTATTGCTCCATATGTTCTTTCATTCCTATCGATCTGCTATAATGATGAAATAGCACCAGGAAATGACAGACTGAAGCACAGATTCCAAGATAAGTTGTTGAGTGATTCCCAGGAAAGTCTGAGGCATAAAATCACAAAGCCTCCTCTCTTAAATTCACCACGAAGTCTCTCGTAAAGCCTTTCTTACAATGTAGATTCGCAATGCATGACAATGTAATTTGTGTTTGAATCCTGTGTGGCATGCAACCCCAACATCAACAATGGCATTATCTATTTGCTATTGCGATAGTGTAGATATGACCACTCGTAATAACCGGCGGAACTCCCTATGTTTTAACATGTGGGCCAATCAACACAAAACAATCACTCGCTATAGTGATACCCTACTTATATCCCATACTCGCTATAGCGGACTGTCAGCAGAAATTGAAACAGTGGTAATCACCTTCAAATCACTAATAAAATGGGAAAGGGTTTCAAGTAGAACTTTCTTGATGAATGAGTGAGCATTGGTATGTTTTCTATTAAAAAGATGAATTCATAAATATTACTTTATTCATCAAATCTACAAATATTTGTACAAAAAATGTTACATTTTCATCCTATCAAAGAGGTGAGGGCTTTTGGGAAAAATCAGTCTTGAATGCAAAATACAAGGCCACAATTGGAGATCATTGAGTTAAGAGATTCAACTGACATTTCCATAAGTAGAGATTCATCTGAGTTCAATGGTAGCAGGTGCACTGAATTCACCCATACGTCGATGCACATCCACAGCTCTTATTGCAAAATGGTATGTATGACCATAAACAAACTGAAAAATAGAAGCATATTAAGGTCAGCATACACAACTGATTTTTGTTTACAGTTATAGCATCTTAAGTACTTTCTTACACGCTTATAATATACAAACAAATATACAAGTTATACCACGTTTTCCATGTGTTTGTTACACTAACATTATATTCTTTATAATAAAGTACACAGATCAGGAAACTATATGAAATATGTTGAAATAGTTGGTATAGATTTAAAAATATTAGCAAGATATTGATGCAGAAAAACTACGAACACATCATCAAATCAAAGATTTTGATTAATTAAAATTGACTATCTAGGTGGAAGAAGAGACTATTTAGTCTTCATCTTGCACCAATAAATATGTATTATTGTTATTATTATCTATTGCTTTGTATTTAGACACTCCTAAGTAACTCAGTGCTCAATAATCACTCTATAAAAAGACACATTAGACACTTTCTTGTAGTTACTATTAATACTTCAGGTTACACATTTGAATGTGTACAATGCTCTATGTACTAGTCGACTCGTATCTCTATTACACCAATTATGCCTAATACACCAATCTACTATTTTATCAATTATGAGGTCCCAGGGATTCTAAATTTCATCTTTGCTCCTGAAGATGCTTGCTCTGAAAATCCTTGCTCTCAATGCAAGTCCCATTTGTGAAATATATTGAGCCATATAAGAGCTATTGAACCAAATGATGATAACTGTGCAAGAGGATTGTTTGCACAAAGCCAATCAAAATTTTCACCGAAGCTCATGAATGACTAAACAGGCCAAAAATTGCATATATTTGTCTTACTTAATACTGTGCGTGTTTCAATCAATTCAAAATGGGTTATGAGACTGATGAAACCATAATCAATCTTGAGACTATGAGACAATTGATGGACATATCTTATATAGTTTGTGAAAAAATTGCTCACAATAACTTCTCAATACTGGTACTTATAGCTTTCACGTTTCTCATTTTGGGGCACTGAAACTCCTGTGATAAGAAAATGTATGGAGGAAGAGACTAGCGGTTGGAGAAGCAATATGTGGTTTCTCATCATGAAAATGTACCCCATTTGCCTTTGACTATGTCAGTTTACTAAAATAAAATTACATACAGCACCTTGAAACCTACAGAATATACCTGAGTCAGAGTGCAAGTCATGGGCAGGGGGGAAGCCTTCAGATCACCAATTTTCTTCCACAATGAAGGAGATGTTGAGACATTTTTACCTTCCTTGTAACCAAACAATTGATAGCTGACAATTTCCTCATGTGGAGCAGTTTCCATCATATTCCAGGATACCATAATATCTGCAATCAAAGAGATCCATAACATTTCAGAAAAAATTCCTTCCTAAGACTACTCCTTAATATGGAGGTCCCTAATTTTCTCTGATCAGATGCAACATTACTCATTTGGTAAGATAATGTGGTAGCCCATATTGAGTAATTTTCTGGGTACCAGATCCTCCTGGGAAACTGCAGACAGCACAGGGAAACGAACTAACCCCCAAAACCCCCTCCCTACCCTGATGGGTGAAATTTCACATGCTATTGAGCTTACGTGTTTTTTAATCAGCTTTTCAGTGCTTTTATTTATGAATACACAGTAAAAAATAAATATATTTTAACTGTTTATAGTTCAAAATCATATATTTTTTCTTAGCTATAGTTGGAATGGTATAAGTGCAAAAATCAATTGCTTTTCTACAAGCTGTTGAGGCAGACTTAGAATGTTAACAAATCTGTTTATAGAACACTCCAAGTTATAAATTATCCCCTGGACAAAAGTGTATAAGCGTTACCCCTGATGGGATAAACAATTACAAGTTTGCAAAAACTATTGCACATATCGGACTCACATTTTCCACACTATTAAAGCACAGCAAATATCATAGCTTTGAGATAGTTTCATCAAATTTCAATAAGAAATTGAAAAGTTATTAACAATTAAATAAAAAGCCAATTTTTGTTTTTGCAGTAACTTTATAATGGCTACAGAAAATTTAATTTGTAGACACATTTTGTGCATCAACTTTTGAAGTAGGGAAATTAATGATCTACAATACACTAAATTCTATTATCACTAAGAAACCATGGCACCATGACAAACAACCTTTCAGAGAAGTTCACTCATTTAATTTACTAAGACTTTTCTCTAGTAGGATGATGCGGTCAAAATGAGCACATCTTAGCCTCCCTGCAGCCACCAATGGGTCACTATAGGACTTGCTCCAGGTGCACCTGTGAGCTAATGAGACCACTGCTTCAGGGCAGATGCTGGAGTTCTCTCTGTGGCCAACTCTCCAGTGCCATCCACCAGAGAACAGGGAAAACTAGTATTGATGAGTAACCATGCTCACATAGGGATACTACTCATTTCCAACTCCTTGTGATAAGCTAACATTTCAAGACAAGAAGATACCAGAGGAATACAGGGGTGACCCTGAACCAACTATCCCAAGGGTATTTTTACTGGCAAAAATTACTCTTGAAGCAGCATTCCATATTTGGTTTACAGTTACAATAGTTCCTGGGGATTTTCTAAAGATCTTTCTTTCACAGAAGAGAAACCATGTCACCATGAGAGTCAAACCATGTCACAATGATGATCTATGACATTACAATTAGAAACATTTTTGTCCCATTTATTAACGAAATTTACTGACGGAAATGTATCATACCATGAGCATCATCAGGGGGAGGTCATGGGGGGCAACTGGCCCCCGCTAGAAAAATGAATGTTGAAAAAATATGAAAGGAAAAATAAAATTGGAGAACTTACATAAAAAAACTTATAAATACGAATATTTGTTATCGTATTAAAGGTCATTAACAAATATACATAAATTAAATATGTTAATTTCCTTTCTGATATAAATGTTCCCAGTTCATTACATGTGTCTTTCTCTGTAAGTTTGATAAAATTTTAAGCAGCCCCCTATTTACTTGGAAGCTGGTGGTGCTCCTGTATCATACATTCAGATTTAGACATTAAAAACTGGCAGATATATAACAAGCTTACCATTTAACACTTTGGACAATTTTAATACTGGTCGTCTAGGTATTGGCTTCAGGTTTGAATCCATTGCAGTTGGTTGTCGTGATGAAGGTAAAGGAGCAGGATGCTGGAAAGATAAGTGGGCACTCAGTGTCAGAAACAAAAAAGAAAGCTGTTTAAACTACTTGTTCATCTACAGTAAAGTGGATGGTATCAAAGAGCAATATACGAAGCAAGTAGTATCTAACACTAACTATTCCTTTAATCATAACGATCCTTCTACTAGTGCAGATAGACAAATGATATTAATTACTAGTGTAAATTGAGTCTTCTTGGGACAAATATTTCTCTGAACATCCTATTCGTGTTGTGGAAGATTAATAATACTCTACTTTCAATTCTGCATACTTTTTCCACTTCTGCTTAACACCTAATATGCCTTTGCCTTACTTTCTTTTAATTCTCTTCAGTGACCCAATATCTATCAGTAGTTCTCCATCCTTTGTATGTCACCTCAGAATTTTCTATTCCCCCCTACCTGAACCACATCCGTCCGTCTTCCTATCTTATCCACACGCATCTCAAAGGCCTGCATTCGTACACTCATCATATATGCAAATTCTTTCATGTTATGCCCAAATAATAATTTTTTCTTATATTCTGATTTCTATTACATAATATTATTGTTCACCATTTGTAGAATATGGTACTTCTTGTAGTGATCTCGAGAGAAAGTCCAGAGGTGATATTCATGCCATTTAGGTTGCGTGAATATTTAGATTATACAACTCAAGGATATATATTAGAAATTAACCTTTGATGGTGAAGTCCAATTTTCCATTCTGAATTCTTGAAGCCTGTTTCTGAGGTGATGTTATGGCATTGGATAGTACCTGGAATGAAATAAGTTTTCATGCATAATGGCCACAACTTAAAACATACCAAAGTAATTGTCTTCGGAGATTTAGGATAAACTACACAGGTTGTCATTCGAAAGGGAAAATCATGCACACCTGTTGAGCTGGACTATAGTTATCACTACCTGCATTGATTGAAGCGTTGGATGGAATACTGAAAAAGTTAAGAGAATTAACATATTAGCGTTACAATTGAATGTTTGCATATTAGGTGGAATTTCATCTTATTTCCAATCTCATTGATTCCAAATTCACTGTACACGTATACGTCCATAACAGTTCGAAACAAAAACTAGTGGTCACAGTTATTCTGAAATTTCCTTGCGTTACTTGACCTTCTAAAGTGCTTTACGCACATTATTTCATAAACACTAAAAATTGGGTAGACAATGATTTTCATAACTGCATTCACATGTCGAAAGGCGAGTGGGGGAATTTTTATTATAAAACCCAAGTAATTAAGTTGTTTTTATCTAAATTTTGCGAACTGTTAAGTCAAATGTTTTACTTTACATTCCCACACTTACAAAATTTCAAGGTATCCAACAATTAAAAAGTGATATTGCTCTCTGAAATTGAATGGGTTTCCAGCGTATTTGCCCGGTATAAAAGACTGCAGACTGTTTGGACTAAGATAGCATTTTACCAATGATAATGAAATGATGATACATCTGAAAAATAAAACAGGGATAGAGCAACAAAATGCATTTAATAGATTCGCGCGCAAAAACTATATAAAACACTATTAAGACCCTTAGTATAGTAAAAATACAGCTAACTCTAGTAAAAATTATAAATATAACTTTCACATATAATTAAATGATCAACTAATATTAATAATAATATTTTAATATGTTACACCGGTATGTTTACAGATTAACCCCGCTTACACATGGCTGACGCCATGTTGAACATTCAATTGTTCTCCAACCGCGAAGATTTAAACTTCTATGTGATCATATTTTGACTTGACGAATCTACGCCTACGCTCTTTCGAGTTTCATTAACCCTCTCCTCCCCAACTATAAGAAAAGTTTTTTATGTGGCAATAATATCTGAAGTAACAGCATGTTCAACAATTTTTTTCTCAATGTCCATGATAGTTTTGGAATTCTATTGTCATCAATACAGTGTCAATTTTTCAAGGATCTACAGATATAGAAAGCTATAATTTATTCTTAGCAGATTCTGGATGGATAAATATTATTAATATCAAAGATAAATTCTGCTAACATATACAATTAGTAACTTCTATAAGGGTAGCCATTACATACTTTATAAGGTATTACCATGGAAGAAGAGGCCTTCCTAGGACTAGTATTACTGCCCATGATTACCTTATCTAGGCCACAACCACCTATTGTAATTGCCATTGCTAAAGTACCATTGTTCTCAGTATTACAGGTAATAGAAAACCAAGAATACAACTTGTACCACTTGACTACTCTTAAGAAAGGATTCAAAACCCACTTCTTACCATCCTTCTATACCCATATTTATAAATCCTGCTCCAGATTAATTTACTTCAGCATTCCAAAATCGTCAATGTTGTTTTTTGTGATTGATGATTTTGGACTTTTTGAGTTTTATATCAGTATAAGATATGGTTTCAGGCATTACTTGGTGGAATTCTTTCATTATAAAAGGTTTTAGAGAAACACCCTGCAATTCCACATAAAAAATTTATTCACTCACGACCTGGTTTCGCCGTGGCACAGCATCATCACCTGATGATGGTGTGCCACAGCAAAACTGGGTCGTGAGTGAATAAATATTTTTATGTGGAATTGCAGGGTGTTTCTCTAAAACCTTTCACTTTATATCAGTATTCATTATATTCTACACTATCATCAGCTTAAGAAAGCAATAGTATGCTGCTGTTGCTGATCTGGAACACGAGAGTTCCAGTGGTATAATAATCTCCAGATAGCAACACCCAGGGTTTACTCAAACTGCTTTTCACTATTTTGGAGAATTGATTTCAAAAGCAGTGAATTACTAAATATAAAAATATTTTTTACCTATAAATGAAATATTGATAACTGGTGCGTTGCATGCTTCCTGGGTTTGTCCAGGTAATGACATTGATGGTCTTGACATATCAATGTCTGCCATCGTCCTCAGGGTGGTTATCCCTGGGTATGATGGCAGACAGCTGTCAAAATGTCAGTGCCTATCAATGTCATTACCCAAAACCTGAGTAGGATGCAATGGACAATCAAGTTCACTAATACATCCCAGAGAAATATGCTACATTAGTAATGAATACCCTGTAATAACCCTCCCTCCCTAAAATAAGTATTCCTGTTGTGAAGTTATATTAGTGCTTATAAACCTTCAATTGCTATTAATGATAATTTTCCAAGGATGCTCATAGATCTGCTGTGATTATCAGTAATAGTTATTTTCAATACACAGAGATACACACCCACAATGTCAGTTTGCAAACATCCCAGAAAATATGCTACATACCTCACTGATGAATACCCCTGAAGCCACCTTCTATGTACTCCCATTATGTTGCTGTACACTGCTACAACGGACTACTCCACTCTTGAGCAATTTTGAAAATTTTCTTCTAGAATAGTCATTATTGCAGGCCATATCCCTATGTGATCATTATGTCATTCCGTTTAAACTTTGATATTCATATTAAGAAAGTAGCATCTAAAGCAAGCAGAAACATTATCTTGCCTTTTCAAGAGGTTTCCTCACAGATCATTGACTCACTTCTATGGGGACAATTTTGCACACACCTTGCACATGCTGAGGTCTCCATAGTCAACATTTTCTGTGCTGTTCCTCTATCAAATTTGACTTGGTCTCCTATGAATCTCATAGTCAGTTGCCAATTTCCATGCACAATAAATTTTCTCATTACTGGCTAGCCCAAACTTCCTTCTTCAATCATGTACATACTACCCTCTACAAAACTGTTTAATCCACCACTTTTCCTTAAGACATTTTAGTCTTACACCTTTACTAGCATTTTTCAGCCACCTAAGTCCATTTTTATAAGAAATTTGATGTGTGTTCATAGCTCCAATTCCAGCTCAGATATTTTTTAAAATGGCACAAGTGAAATCAAGACTGCATGCCATTAGCATGCTTTAAAAAATAATAGAAGGAATACATAGTGTTCAACTTTTTATTGAAAATTAATTGAACACTTAGTTAAGTCCAAAACCACCTAGTATGTGGGAAGAAGAGCACTCAACTTTCAATACACGTGCCATAAGATGGAAATGTCAAAGAAATGTATACTTACACGATAAAGCTTGTCTTAAAGTAAGCCAAAAGATTCAGAGTATACCATAAATAGAATTATCATGAGTTGAGACTGTTTATCAGTCACCTATATGTAATGTATAGAATAATATGTAAATGTACCAACAGAAGGTTTGATAATTTATGATAATATTTATAATTTCTTTAATATCAAATAAAAATAAAATACAGGCAATGACTTGTAAATGATGAACAAAATGAAAAAGGCTTTTAATCATAAAAATGATGAATGGAGGTCATCCATACGCTTCAACAAAAGGTGAAACAAGAGTTCACATAATCGTTTTTATTCATCACATTCGTAAATATTTGTACAAAAAACATCTTACATTATCTTCCCCTCATTACTTGTTGGCAGTTATTTCACGTGTGGAAGGTAGGTGTTGGTGCTCTTGGGAAAAAATCAGTCTTGAACACAATACAAGGCCATTATGGGAGATCATTGAGATTCAACTGAAAAGTTCAATTGTACCAGGCACACTGAATTCACCCACACGCCCATGCACATCCACAGCTCTTACTGCAAAATGGTATGTATGGCCTTCAGCAAACTGCAAATAGATCCAAATTAAGGTTTGTTAAACAATAATTTTCTACTACCATAGTATCTTCAAAATGATGCTTACTACAAACTTAAAGTAAAACACAAACAATAAATAAGTTTAATTATGCTAATTGTTTTTTTTCTCTCCTATAATATACTAGTGTAAAAATGTATGAGGAACATACATGAATTATGAACATATAGCAGGACAATATCTTGAAGAAATATCTTTCTCCTTCTCATATACACACAATTTTCAAATAGAAAAAACATGGATGCAGCATCAAATAAAGGAATTTGATAAATTTAATTCAACTATTCATTTATTTTCATTTGGAAACACCTAAGAAACTTAGTATTTAGTAAAGAAACAGTCACATTTCCCAATCCATATTCCCCAATCCACAATTCCCAATGAGATTTTTTCCAATTAACATAATTCTATAAACAATAAATAGTAAGCAAAATTCTCAAATCATTATTTTACCATGTATTATAATTCCCAATCTATATTTACCACAAATACTTTTTAAAATTTGATATGTACAAGGCATTAAAATTGAATGTTATGGCCTACTGATCTCAAGTAATTTAAAATTCCTTCTGTCTCCAAGCATTCATCATATTTTCTAACTACATTAAATATTCTTTCTTCTTTTTGGGTTGGGTAACCTTTGTTGTTTTCCATGGGAACTGTCAAAATAATTTTGGACAATTCTACATGATAATTTAAAATGAAACTGAAAAAATAGGCTGAAATTAGGAAAATAGGCTGAATTTGGGAAAAGTGGGTATTGGGAAATATCATCTTTGGAAATTGGGATTGTGAAATGTGTACCATATTCAATAAACTTAAGTTGTGATTAATTGCATTACACAAAGAAACATTAGATAAACTTGTACACTTTCTTAGATGCTATTTCATATATAAATATATAGCCATTAAGCAATCAAGAAGACAAAGTTCACTGTGGAGGCCGTCACCGTTAAAAGTTATTTTTTAAAAAACCATCAATCAATCAAGAAGACCTATAGATTATACATTACTGAAGCTGAATTGTTGAAACTAAAATAGGTGGGCCTCTTCAGGAGTGCTGAAAATCAGGGCAACACAAGCATCTTTGCTCCTGTAGATTCTTGCTGCAGGTGAATTGCAACACTGGCCCTTGCAATGCACCTTACACCGTTGCATGTAAAGGCCAACTTAGGGCCGGTATTATGACTCTCTGTTAAAGTCTACATTAAGCTTTAACTACCAGGTAGGTAGAAAAAGTGTATTATGACTCTCTGTTAGTGCCATCGTTACAGTTAAACTCTTTGTTTATTTAACTGAAGGATGAAACCTATAATAAGGAGTTAACCTTAAGATTAGTAAAACAAAATGGCAATATTCCACTTTTAAACATTTGTAACGAGTTTATAAAAATCATATAAATCTCCGTGTATGGCCACATTAACTCGTAATACTATGTACTACTATTTCATTTCTGCTCGCAAAGAGGAACTTTTGAAGATGTGAAGTGGTATAGGTGAAGTGAATTAGTGGTATTCATCGTTATATTTGCCTGGCGTAATATCCAGTCGACACAGTATTAATCCTTTTGCAATCTCATGGGCTATATAACCCATTATTTTCTCTTCTTTCATAAAGTTCGGCTTAAATGAATAATAGAGAAATTAAACAATACGCGGGAAAGCTTTACCGGCATCCAATTGCTCTCAATTTTCCAATTACAATCCGAGGCAAACTCGGCTAACTTAAAATGGAACTTTGCCGAAGTGTACATGTTTAGCGACTTTTGTAGTAACAAATGATTATGTATATCTGCAGAAATTAGGATTAGTATTATATTCTGCAACGTATATAGTAATTAATTAATATTAATTACTATTAACTACTAATTAAGATGTGTGTACGAGGGATTGGAAATTTCTGTTTCGTGCTAGTGATTTTTAACACTGTGTGTTTACTTTTAGTGAAGTGGTTATTAAATTTAGTTTTGGAAGTGGTTATTGTATTTAAATTATCATTTATACTGCATGTATGTTGTTAAATTTTTCATTCTATCTAACTCTTGGAGAATTATTAATATGAACGTAATTTGTTCATAACGTTGGGAGCCATAAAGGTACATTAAAAGGTGTATTGTAGAAGGTTCAGTAGCACAAAAGTTTTTAAAGCATATTTTTATTGTAATTACAGCACAGCAATTAGTTACACCTGTGTACTAAGCTGTGATCGGCAGATTAACTCTTTCCCGTTAGCGCTGAATAGTCTTTCGCTACATTATTCCATATCCGTTCCTTCAGTATATATACATTAATGATATGTACTTTTCAACGGGCGAATACCACAAGTTTATAAAGGTACTTACTTTGTCTTTCCAAATTATTGCATCAGTTTATTTGTTTTCTATGACATTTTATGCTTAGAAATTATTTCAACAAGGATCATGGCATTTTCTGCAGTAAAGTTTGAGTTTCTTGCTCTTTTTGCCATTGTCATAACT
>WURS02383215.1:0-17279 GCA_011762765.2 Rhinocypha anisoptera
GGTGGGGGGGAGGCTGGGGGGGCGTGACTAGAGTGGACTGAATGCTCTAAAGAGAAAAGTTTGAAAAAACGCCGAGAGTCTCGAAGTAGTAGTAGCATTATTTTTGTTATATTTTTGATTTAATTTTGTTTTATTGCGAAGAATTTCGTCCAAACCATACATATGATTGCAAATAAAACGAATGCGATCTTGCTGGATGCAGTTACACCCCTTAAAAATGATACATTTCTATTCTTCGCTCTCAAATGACGAATTTGGTATCTGCTAACAAACCTTTTGATGAATGATCACGTTAACAAACTGCAGCCTCGTTGGGAGCCGAATTTTCAAAATTGAGTTTCTTTCTGCTAAGTTTGTACCCTTTTGTAGTGTACATGTTACGATTTTATCATCCTTTAAAATATGGGCAGAATTCAAAACAATTGAAACGATTTTCTGTAAACCTTTAGGCTCATGGTTTTGTTACGAGGATTTCGGTAAACAGTTTCTGACTAACGAATGTGATATTCTAGTTATTAATGTATCATTGACGTGTTCTCTGTCTCCCGATGTGTTTTAATATTTTTATTAGAGTGCTAAGTATTATATATATATATATATATGTATTTATATAATACTTAGCAATATACTATTTATATCTATGTATATATACGATATATATATATATATTGTATATATACATATATATATATATATATACATAATACAATCATCATCTCACTTGAGTCAACTCATGTGCTATTTATATATATATATATATACATATAAAGCTGCAAAATCACTGACTGACTAACACTGAATCGTTGACACAAATTCCCGGGCATTTTTATTGGAGCTATCGGTCTGAATGTTTCAGGAAACATTCCTATTCATCCAGTGAGTACGGAAAAAATCGAAAACCACAAGAAAGTGGCCCGAATTCCAGTCCAGAGACGTTCATTTTTTTACATGTAGAGTAAAGGGAAAATGAGAATTTTACCGTGTACTGCGAATTTTATTCACTCTCTGAAATATGACAAAATTAAGAT
Organism: Rhinocypha anisoptera; assembly: GCA_011762765.2. Classification (NCBI taxonomy): domain Eukaryota; kingdom Metazoa; phylum Arthropoda; class Insecta; order Odonata; family Chlorocyphidae; genus Rhinocypha; species Rhinocypha anisoptera. The sequence goes on from WURS02383215.1 coordinate 1,029, forward strand.
AAGAGCTTCGGACTTGGACTAAAAAATGAAGGAAACATTGAAGTTTCTTAATTTATCCATGGTTGTCTATATTTCGGTCTACAATTTGAGTAAATTACGTTAAAAACGCGAATTTTTGAAGTTTTTATCGAGATTTTATACTTGATTGCTAAGAAAGGCTCATTGTGGATCCCGGCATTTTAAACAGCTTAGGTTTATTTGAATTTGAATATTATTTGTTTCGAGAAACTAGTCCCAGGGACTATAGGTCAAACAAGTTATATACATTGAAAATAGATCACGCTTTCCCAGTTACAGAGTTTTATGTACATAAGAGAGGGTAAAAAGAAATTAACAATGATTAGCGTGAATGTAACATCTAACCAATAAATACAATAGTAACCGTGCATAGTAGTGAATAGCAGTGAATAACAGTAACAATTACTACAACAGTAAATAATAACAGTGAACAGCATGAGTATAACATATAACAAATAAATACATGCATATAGACCACCTAAGAAAGAAAAATATAAAGTGACAATGACCTGCAAGTGTTCAGAAAATACCGATATAATATAAGGGGTATGTGGATAAGTGCTGGGGTTACATCAGAATTAAAACGTTACTTTGAGGTGGACAGTTGGCCGGCAAACCAAATCTTACAATCCTCGTCCCCTGCCACTGTCGTACCAACCTCCACTCCAGTAAGTCTAACGTACACGAACATATCTTATCCAGTCTTTTTCATAACTGGAGACAAAAGAACAGGAGACAGTACAGTGAAGGTCCAGTATATGTTAAGAAGCTCCAAGATATGGGATATTACCAATGGTTTTGCTATCAAGGATTTCCCTTTCTCCTCTAATCTTTAAAGTCATGAGTGTACACAGGATGTGGCTTCTATTTATTTGTGGCATTTTATGAAAACTGCAATTTAACAAAGTGAATTATTGCTCTGGGCTTCGATTGATGGTTTTTTAAAAAATAACTTTTAAAAAATAACTTTTAAAATAACTTTTAAAACCATCAATCTATCATGGATTTCCACAAGGTGACGGCCTCCACAGTGAACTTTGCTCTGGGCTTCATTTACTGTACTAAGTTTACCTCTTCATAGTGTAATTTTGCTAAAACTTTTTTGTTTTATTTTGTTTTACTCAAAATGGTATTTACCATTTTGAAAAATTGTAGAGCCATTGAGTGATTCGGTAGGAACAAGCCAACCATAACCTTCATTAGAAGATAGTGGACATAGATACCTTGTGTCTTTGCCCTATTTGCAGGAAATTTGAAATGAGAAATTAGGATAAGCAGCAATAAGCTGCTGAAGGTTCATCTAAAGATGCAAATAATATTGTCTTATAAAGAAGTATTTGATGATTTAGTATCAGTATAAACATATCACAATACCTTACCAATCATAAACCATAGTATTATTGCATTTTTTATATGTAAGTTTAATCTTCCAATTACAAATTACTTCTATTTATATTAGGGATCTGGATGCTTATTCAAGTAAAGGCATTTTAGAATATTAGGCCTGAGGACAATACTTGTGGCAGAAGTGTTTTTCACGAAAAGTTATTTATTTTTTTATGTAAGCTCTAGAAAGTCTCACAACTTGACTCACAATAAAAATGTAATTTGCACAACATCCATCTTGAATGATATCATTTCATGTAATCTTAGGAATAATTCTCATTGGTAGACCAGTCGAATTAGCTGAAAAAGGTCATAAAGCAGGAAAAAATCAAGAAAAATTATGATGACTAGAACTAAGAGACTTGAAAATAGTGAACAGCAATAGTCATAATTGCTATAGGAATTTCTCATCAATTGTGGGATTATGTTTATGAAAAATATGGAAGTTGGAAAACCACAAAGTCTATGGAAAATTGGGAGTTATGTTCCATTTTCCACAAATTATATAAAAATCTTTCACTTAAAAAAATGGAATATTTTGCATTTTTTAAAAAGTAGAAATATTTCCTTCCACTCCTCAATAGTGACCTCTCATACATTAGCCAGTATCTTTGCAGAAAAATTTATTTTGAAGAGTTGGAATTCTGGAAACAAATGCAATCGTTTTGTCTTGTTCTAAAAAATGGTAAAACTGATGGTCTAGGATCATCAGTTTCATTCAGTTCAGATCATGTTCATGTTGGGGATTAATCCCCAACATGAACATTTTTTGCATCAAATATTTACATATGTTAACTATGACATAGCTAATATTGAATGAATCATAAAAAATATTAAATGACTTACTTGACACAATCTTAGCTTAGGGAGGGGTATCAATGAAGACAAAATCCTTTAAACACTTTACATTACATCACTATTTTTCTTTTTGAAGAATGACAAGGTGGTTGGCTGGCTAATTTTTTTATGCATATTCTTCTCTACCTCCTTGTACAGAGAGAGAGTCTAACTTAACTATTTTGTAATGTAATGTTGTATTTTAATGTAACTACTCTTCCTGACTGGACTGGCTGTTTGGTCATACCCAACGGTTGTCTTCCGGAAAGACAAAAAGATAGTTCAGTGCAATTTACTGTAGGTATTAAGTTAAATTCTCTACAAAGTGTGAGGTTTCACTGTCAATATTTTTTTGAGATTGAGTCTTTTATATGACAAATAATGGTTGGACCAAATTATGCATACGTTAGGGAAATACCTGCGGTTAAGAAAAGTAGTACTTACAAAGTGGGTTGTGGTCAACCAGGGCTGTGTTAGCCAAAACTACAATTGAAAAGGGAAACCAATACTTTATCTTATCCAAATTTGCCGTGAGATATCTACACAAAAGATTCATTATTTTATGCTCGGGATACAAGTGAGCATGCATGACACATTCATTTCTGTTGTGCTTCACTTGCACGTAGCTGATTGCATCATTGCCGTAATCATCTCTTCTAATTCCAATAAGAAAATATTATCCTAATATTCATCATAAATATGCTTCTGTTTAAGAGAAAAGTCTATTTGAAACCATGTACCTTGCCATCTTCACTCTCAGGACTCTTGAGTATCATTATAGGTACTGTTGTTGCTTACATACGTAAACGTTGCCATAGTTGATATCTTTGTCAAGTTTCTAGCATTAGCATTAACAAAACCAGGATCCAAACAATCCACAGAGACTGCCTTTTAAATTTCATCAAATATTATTATTAATGCGAAAATCACAAATCTGCCAGATTATCTGTATTGCTCCAGTTAAGAACTACTGGGATTGCAGGCTAATTTTGTATGGCCTGACATCACATTCCTCCCAGTCAATGGTAATACATTTTAAAGTGGGCAAGTCTTTAGGCTAGAAAAGTAAGTTTTATTACTCGAAAAATATATCAATGCATAATTTTATAGATAAGTTAGTTTAATGCCATATTCGAATTTTTGATAAAAACTTTAACAGTTAATTAAAATTTTGTCTCGAGTGCTGTTTTAACATATAACTACAGCATTTGAAAATAGTGAGGATGTGTGTGGAAAGTTTGTCCATTCAAACCTTTTTTATAAAAGGTCTGACCAAAAATTAGAGGAGAGGGATTAGAGAGGCTAGGAAGGAGGTGTAGGAAATAGTTTCCGGCATGACTTCGTGGAACTGCTTCGTGATTGAATGAGACACAAACTTTGAAATTCCACATAAAAATATATTTTCGTTATAATTAATAAATATATATTCGTCGCCTGATGATGTTGCATTGCGACCAAACCTGGGTCATGAGGAAAACATATTTTTATGTGGAATTTCAAAGTTTGTGTCTCATTCAATAGGAAGGAGGTGGTCCTAAGTGCATTTATGTATTCTCTGCACTTGCCTGAAAAAGTGTAGATATACATATTCCACAGCCAAATGGCTAGTTACCTTAGCTGGGGATATTTCTTTTGACCCTCATGTTACGCAAAGAGCAATACACCTGCTAAGAAACTCTCCAACATTGAAGTGGACAACTTTTGGTCCCTTGGATTTTGTTAGTCAGAGGTTTTACTGTATATATATTACCTATCAAACATTCAATACATACTATTTGTACATTCAATAATTACTTTTGAAGATGCATCGAATAATATTGAATACATATGGAAAAACTTGTCTTATCCATAATGTTTGAAAAACTTTTTCTTGTTTTTTAATGTCATGATCATGATACTGCTATATAAAATATGTCTAAGGTTCCTTTTAGTTAAGATTTCCAGTGCAAAAATAAGAACATTGGCTTGTGAATCAAAGTGAAAATATCCGTTCCTGATGCCTATGTCTTTCTGCATGTGGATTTGTGTGATTACCCAATGAATTGTAGTTCAAATTACATTTTTAAAATTTCAGATATACTCAACCACAGAGAAGGGCCTATATTAACCTTCTAAAGCAGCTTTGGGACTGCAGTCCTTGGGACTAAAAAAATAGTTGATATTTGTATATCTTTGGGGAAGTGGATGCTGGTGCAGTTGCCCCATGACCCCAATGTGCCTTCAAGGCCTGTGTGCCCCGGACCGCTGCTGTGTTGAGTGATGGTAACAGGCTTGCTTGGCACGCCCTGTTGGTGGTGGCCAGTCTGGCTTCCTAGTCTTGCTGTGCTGCAGAGGGAAATAGACCCTTGTTATTAAGCAGCAGAAGTGTGTGGAAACTTTGGTTGGTGTGAATTAATTTGATATTTGTGGTTGCAGATATCCCAGCATGTGCCTACCTTGATCTGCTTCTGGTTGAAGCACTTCTTGTGTATTCATTCATTCCATTATCAAGTGATTTGTGAGTCACTCATCACTTAACCATCCATTGTTTTAAAAATCAAGTGAATCCATTTGAGACAAAGGGAATAATTTTACATGGTTGTTTTTCCATTGCCTTTAAGATTATTATTTTTCAGTTTTTATTGCCCAGATTTGTACATAAGAATTCGTGGACTTACTTTTGACAAGAAAAAGTCAACTTTTAATGTGTTCATGAATTGAATCCACGAATTTTAGTCTAAATCACATGTTGATCTTTTCAAATGATGATAAATCATATTTTGAGAGTGTCTGTATATTTTCTGTTTTATATCCATGCACCTAGTGGTTTAGTATTTTAGAAGGTGACAGACATGTGGTGTGGCTCTGAGTAATAGTTTTTTTGTGCTAGATCAGTAAAAAAAAAAATATGTGAAAGGGATAACATGTCTTTTCCAAGTTTAAGATGTTATTTTACAGAAACACACTTAAAACTTGAAAAATATTTGATCTTTAACATTTGAAAAATTTTCATTAGTGGTGTTAGCAAATTTGGTAGAGCTCCTGGCTGATATTGGTGTTTTTACTTTGAGTGATGCTTTCATTCAGCAGCACTTAAATTTAGGTAGAAATATATCGTGTCAAAAAGTACATATATTTTTACAGAAATTTAAATTTTGTGCACACCAATTTTTGTACTCTGTGGCACCAGAAAAATTTCAAGCTACAAACCATTTCTGTTAGCATATTCAAATTTCAATGCCAATAGGATGTAGATGACCTCTCTTGCGTACCTTAAATATGGTTTTGCCATTTTCTAATAATTTATCCTCTCCATATCTTTAGGTCTTTCTCCTCTTGTATCCCCCAGAGTTTTTATTTTCCCTCAATTTTGGAAATTGAAACACTTTTATAATTATTGTCACAGACTCAAAATTCATGTGAAATATACAGTGGTATCATCCTTATTCACCTCATTTGCAGCATTTCCAAAAATAAATTTTCCACTTGAAGAAACTTTCTCTTGAGGTCTCTTCTGTAGAGAGAGGCTCTTGTTCAAAGAGGCTTTTTCTCACATATTGGTTTGGCTTTATCTCTGCTTGCAGTTTATTTTGTTTTGCAGAATAACTATAATTTTGTATTTCTTAAGATGGTCTTTTTAAATGATATGACGAGGTGCTAAATGACCTTAGCCATTCATGCACCCTGTAAACAAAAATACTACTACATAAGTAGAATTTTGATGAACTTATAACTAACAAAATATACCCTGCCCCATAATAAATCTTTCTGAGTATCTCTTCCATCCACTTCTCCTGCCTCCTTCAGATTCCCCCAATTCTACCCTAACATTATTAGTACTTTTTTAGATTTCCTTCTCTGTCTACTTTAATTTCTCCATCAATCAACATTACCATATCTCAAAGGCCTCAAAATCTATGCTTATCTTCCTTCCAGCCACTATTCTAAAAACCTAAATCTTGTTTTTTTATTTTTCAATGAAAAATAATGCTCAGAGATGACTAAATTATCAAAATGTTAGGGACAAAATCAAGATAAAGGACTCATAGTATTGAATCTGTAGATTTCCAACTGGCTTGTATGAATTAATTGGATCTCCAAATTCCACATGAGCATCCACTCTTTCTTAATGGAAACTGCCTGACAATGGTGGTTTACAGAGTGACTGCAGTTCATGATATGTACATCTTCATCTACATTTACATAATACCCTGCAATTACATGCTACTATCCTTTTTATTCCACTGTTTCACCTTCTTTGTCTTCAACTTTGAATAGCTAAAGTCAAACTTTCAGGATTGGCATCCATACAAAGGTGGCTGTTTTTAGTACTCCTAAGACAAAGCTTCAGCAGCTGTTTATATGCATATGCACAATGAGAAAATAGTGTCTTTTGCTGCCCAAGCTTAAATAAAATGTTTTGAAGAAACATAAAGTGAGCATAGTACCTGAAAGCAAAAAGCCTTCAATTGATGCTAATTGCATTACATCTTGATATGATGTGAACTTTAAGCTTTCCAGATTAAATTCATTACACAGGCACCATTCCATCTAGCACACAGTATTGATAGTTAATAGATTCAAAAGGGAAACATTAATTTAAAAAAGTTATTTTGCCATAGTAAAATAAAAGTTATTAGCTTTGGTATATTATAGAAATTATTAAACTGTAAGCAAAACGTTTTGTAATTCTGAATGCTTCGATGATCTAATGGCAATGTGATCACACACATACATTTTTTCATGCATCAAGCTTAGGAAATCGGAAATCACTCAAAATATGGATTTTACTATTTGATTTTAAGAAACTAATATAATAGATAAGTAAATAATGATAAATGAATAAATTATCTTGTATCTATTATTATATTAAATGGGGGTTGAATTCAATTTCACATTTTCAAAGTAGGAGCTTTTAAAACAGCTCCTGGCTGTTAATTTCTCTTTTTATTTTCAAGCAACTTGCTTTTGATTCTAAATGCCCATATAAACCACTTAATTTTTTTAAATTTGTCATAAATGGGTTTACTTAATTCATTAAAATCATTAGATAAATTCTGAAAATCCTTGGTGAAAATTTAAAAGGTTCACACTTGGTTAGATTGTTGAATGTGACAGAGTTAGTTGATATATTTGTGTTAAACAAAGTAAGAAATCCATGATCTTTGCACTCACACTATATACCAGGAAAACTTCAAATCCTTCATTAGGAAAATCTTGCCTCCAATGTCAGAATTATTGACATTTAAAAATGAAATTTAAATTGTTAAAAAATGAGCCTGTGAAACTTAAAGTCACTGACATCATTTACATATATTTATGGCAAATTAGATCATATCATTGAGTGGTTGACATTGAGTTACCGATTTCCTGTTCTGGTGAGCATACCTAGGGCACAGAAAAAGTTTCTTTTGGAAAAGTTTTAGAACCCCCTGCCTAAATTTGGTCACACTTTAAAACAATGTGGAATTAGTGAGCATTGGAAAATGGTCTGAAAATAGAATGTTTATTTTGTTGTTATCATATTAAATGCTATAATTTTGTTCAGAAATTCACTTCTTCGCCCTCTGTGACACATTTACTCTTAATTTTTATGGCTGTCTTAGTGGTCACTTTCCATAAACTTGGTGGTGATATTGGTTCACTCAAATAATCATAGGAATCTTCTATCACTAAACTCCTCTTTTGTATTTACTTTGTTGTATTATTTTTTTCTCACCAGCAGATCTCATTAGAATTATTTATAAACTTCTTAGGTAGAGCTGACATGATTGTGGAATACTCTAAATATTATGTAGCTGATGCAAGGTCAAGTCAACATGTTTCACTATAAGGCTGAAGATTGGTTTCCGTCATCAGTATCCATGGAAAACAATCATTCACCACTTTGAATTTACACAGTCCAGCATGATTTTAGCATTCCAATAATTCCATCTGATTTATCAATTATTTCTTGGTACCATTTTTACATTTAAAATGGGTTGTCAAGAAAAAGTCATTGTAGAATTATTGGTTATTAGTTCTTTTTTATTTCCTCCAAGTGATAGCCCATCTGTGGGTTATTGAAGTGTTGGCTTGGGATGCTAATGTCTCCCTGTTATGATTAAAGACTACTCTTGCAGATGCATCTTAATTGTGCATTGACTTCGATATTTTGGTTAAAGAAATTCTTTTTTCGTGATATAAAGGGACCTTTTTATTAATTTTGATCTTTGAAATGGTATATAGAGGTGGTAAATCAGTGACACTATTTAATTTAATTTACATGCCACATTACCTAGGGTTCTATAAGTGTGAGGTCCTATTTGTTCTGAAGCTTTTGCCTCAGCTTAGTGATAGGGCACTATACTACATGGAGGACTGATGTAATCTTGTGATACCCCTTCTAGGCTTCTATCGCTGGTACCTAATCAAACTAGGAATTGTGACAAGGGCAATATGATGGATGGTCTGAAACTTAACGTCCCATGTACCCCAAGATGGTCACTGCTACTGCCATGTGCTATGGTCAGTTGTCATACAAGATGGATTGTCTTACAGTAAATATGAATGTATGTGCCACTTTGTAGATTCAGGCAATGCCACCCTGCTTTGTGACTGAAGTAAACTTACTCTTAAATTTCACATCAGTAAGTGATCAATGGTAAGGATGTACTTGGCTATTGTGCAGCCATCTGATCTACTATGCATCATCATAAGCTTTACATTGGCCTGGAATTAGAATTCCTATCATGTTCCATTCCACCAATAAATTTGTAAACCATTGTGTGATGAAGATTGATGAACAGAACTAGTAATTTTCATTGGGTTCTACCTATATATGTATGATAAATGGTACTGGAATAAGTTCATTTTGACTTGTTTTAACTAATGACATTGAATTATTTGACAAAAATTATGATAAGTCTATTTTGATATTGATTAATTTTCAGGTCTATACTTGTTTTTTTCCCATGTTATAAGGATGAATAATGACACGAAAATACTGCAAAGTCAGTGCTTCATTGGAAAAATTGAAGAAGTACTTGAACTATTACACAATAAAAAGAAATATGCATTTCCTTAATGGAGAATATGATATTGTCCACCTCAATATTACTGCACTCGCATAAAAGTGGTTAGTGTATTTTGTGTGATATTAGTAATTAAAAATATTGTTATATTCCCTTGGATCAAGCTGTATTGCTGAAATACATCTTATTTCAGCTGTGCAATTTGTATTTAAAAACTTACAGAATTTTTTGTGAGGTTCATTCCCCTTGTCCATTTGATGATTGTTTTAACTGGTATCTCTATTGTTACCAGTACTTGTTTTCAATGAATATTTTTTATAAATATTTAGTACCACTCTTATCTATGGATGTTATCTCCCCCAGTTTAAATATCCTTTTATAAGCAAAGGATATGAGCACTGAACTTTCATCTTTATTGCACTCCTATTTGATGTTTAAATGTGGAATACTATGGAGAATAATATAAGGAATTATTCTGTGATGAAGGTAATGAATTTAGTAATAATCCATGATAATTTCCATAAATAATCTTTAAGATGATAAACCCACCTATTGTTATGTCTGCACTATTTATTTTAAGAAAATATTTTCAAAGATGTGGTTTGTATGATGTACTTATATGCATTTTTAATGATCTGAATGCTGTCAAGTCTCCATTCACTAACCAGTTAAAATTACATTTTACTCCGTGAGTGAAATGGTGTATGGCGTTTCATTTCGTGCCAATGCTGGGATATCTGCATTCTCATGAGTAGTAAAGAGAGACTTATAGTTATTTATTTTTCAATAGTGTATTGATTCACTGTGATGATTTTTGTTCCTATGTGTATGTGGGAGCATTTCTCAGTGTGCCCACACCAGCACATTCCTAAATGGATTTTTGTGTTTCTGTGTGAGTGAATGAATTTTCTGAAATTTGTTAAATAATGACTGCATTTTCTTGAATCATGGATTGTGTCGCACACATCCCAAAACTTTGCTTTCTTAGCACATAATGCATTGCATTGCTTACCTGGTATCACTTAAGTATATGAGGAATCGACTCTGCCATGACTTTTTATGGGAATCTAAATGAATATAATGTCAAGACTATGTCTGTAAATCAAGACTCCTCATAGTCTCATATTTGTCCTCTCTAAAATGCATCCCTATTTATGGAATGATAATGGAACAAAAGCATAAGAAATCTATGCACCTCTTCTGTGTTCCAAATTTTGATAAAAACAATTCCTGATTGTGTATCTTGTTATGGAAATTCAATGTACAATTTTACCTCAATGGTTACTGAATTGAGATTAATTTTCTAAGTATCAAATGTGGCTTCTGTAGTCCTTTACAAGGCAGGTAGTAGTTCCCTGCCACAAAATGATAATATGTACACCAAAGACTCACTAAAGAAACTAAATATAATTAAGTTCAGGTTTTATTTAAAGCCTGAAATACCTTTCTGATTTGGTGTCATGATCAAACTTTGTGTGCATGAGTTTACAATGTGAATACAATAGTAGCTGTAGTTCAGATGGAAGACAGGAAGTATTTTCAATGATGTAAAATTCATAATTTTTCTAAGGACCGGTTTACTGTGCCCTTGATTATGGCCTGTGAGCAGTAAAAGCGGTCCCACCAGTTTTTTACCTTATGTGTGTGATATATGACATCTACATGTGAATTTTGTCCTTGAGTATCTAACAATATCAATTCAAATGCGAAATTGTATGAGAATGTTTTATTTATATGTACTTGTATGAAAAAGAAAGAGTATAGATATATCAGCTGTGTTCTACAAGTTTTCTAGATAATATTATTAAAAGCCTCCTGGGAGTTTTTTCTAGTATTTCTGATGACTGCCAAAATGATTTTTTAAAAACTGAATTGACCAACGTGGCAATACTTCTTATCATATTTGAAAAAAATTCTAAGGTAATGCTTTGTATTAGTCATTTCTATCTAAATTGGTCTTTTGTGGGTGCTTTTTATTCTATTATATTTTGTTTTTCCATATTTCACTTCTCATCATGATCTTGGGAAGGAGTCGTGACGGTTTCATGTAGCCTTTCTCAATAGTTTTCTTAACGTTATCATAAAAAGTATTCTAAACAGAATCCTTCATCATAAAAAGTGTTCTTAACAGAAATATTTGCAGCACTGCATCTTTTATCCAACCTTTTCCTTTGATCTACGATACTTAACATGGGTGATCCAGTACAGCCCCAGATGTCATTGAACGAATGTACAAACACTTATGCCACATCTAGGTTGTAATCCATTTTAGAAAAGGAACCTGGAAATTTTGGTTGATGCTTAAGGCAGGGAATTTGGGAAATATTAAATACATATTAGGAAAAGGAAATGTACAAATATTGGGCAGTGTGAAGTGCGATTGAATGATAATGGTGGAAAGTAACGATATGTAGTTTCATAAGTTTATTTTTAGTTAAGGGGAAGAGAGACAATGTGGCATAGTCAAAGTGCCAAACCAGAAATTAGGAGGGAGAGTAGTGAATAAAAATCAGGTGAGTGGTAGAACACTGTAATTCTAAATAGCAGGAGATCCAGTGACTCCATACTCTTTGTGACTTAACTTTGTGTCCTCTCATGAAGGTACGAGGATCTTTGCTTGTTGGGTGCGGGAAGCTCTTTAAGGTGGAGGGGTGTTCAAGTAAAGGTTGCCAAATGTACTTCGAGAGAGTGAGAGAGAGAGTGCGAGACACTGAAAGGAATAAAATCCTGGCTAAAAACCACACTAGAGCATGAAATGGACATGACTGGCTTGAAGGTGGCTGAAAATTTCTGAGGCTACTCACTGCCCACTCGTTGGTCATACTGTAGTCATATCGCCTAGATCTCTTCTCCTCTTCTCCTCTTCTTATGATTTGCAAATATATTTGAAAATAGGGGTTTAGTAGAAGTCCAAGTGCATATGCCAACGTTTTATAGAGGAAGAATTTGGGTGGGGTGTTAAATGAACTTGAGGAAGAAATTCTCATCCCAAGAAAGCCTGATTCAGATTTATATGAGGAAGCTATGACCAAAAGTATCATATTATATACAGCTAAGCTTGTGCTGAGAATAATGAATATTATATACATATATGTCAGTGAGAAAGCTGTAGACCTTGCTGAATGCATTGCAGGTATATGGCTCAAGCTACATGAATGAGGATTGTCATTGTAGAAAAACATGAAAGTTCACAGAGAGCCTTGATCACAATGGGGGAGAACAGTACTGGAAGAGTAGTATAAGTATGTATAAGGTGAATGCTAAAATCCTCAAATGGAGAAGTTGAATGCTGATGGAAGACTACAAGGAAACAAATTAAAGCAAGTGGAATATTTCAACTACCTCAAAAGCTGCATAACTTGGAATGGAAGAAGTTCAATGGACTCCAAGTACAAATTGACTGGAATTTAGAGCAAGTGGAATACTTCACCTATCTCAGAAACAGCATAACTTGGGATGTCAGAAGCTTGCTGAACTTCTAGTAAAGATTGGATCAAGCATCTCAACCTAAGAAGGCATTCACGGTGAAAAAAATAACTGCTGTACTGAAGGAACGGAGCATTACAAACAAGAAAGCAATTTGTGAAAACTTCATTGTGGAGAATGACACGCTATGGATCAGAGACATGGAGGATTAGTAAAGTAGAGAGCCCTTGAAACATAGTGCTGGAGGTGGCTGCTGTAGATCAATTGGACAGATAAGAGTGAGGAATGAGGTAGTGTACAGAAGAGTGGACTAAGATAAGAAATGAAGAACCAAATGATTGGGGTACACTCTGGGCTATAATGATTTTCTGTAGAATAATATAAGAAGAACTGGAAGGGAAAACCCCATTATGAAGGCCAAGGGACATATATGTACAGAAGAAAATTGAAAGGGTAGTCTGGAAGAACTACCAAGGAGTAAGAGAATCAGAATTATATAGAGAAGCCGAGAGGGCTTGTCTCAACTAATATTTGGATTGAAAGACTAATGAGAGAGGGAAAAAATTTCATAGGAAAATATTTGTTTTTTTATTAACAACTTTTGTTAATTTTTGGATGTGTATATCAGCATAATTTTCACTTCTCAAGCAATTATTATCATGCTAAAACTTTTGGTGGTTAATTAATTTTCTATTTGTGTATGAAGTTACAGTTGTTAAAAGGATGGGGGTTATTGTATTCAATCAATACTGTCAGTGAAAGACAAATTATGATGTGTATTAATGATTGTAATGTAAAAGATAGAGAAAAGGGTATGTGATTACTTAGTTGAAGATTAATTTGACTTTTGGAATGACAGAGGGACCTACAATGTCGTAGTGGTGATTAGGACATTGATAGTGTGGAATAGAATATAATCAGGTTGTATTCATTTGCTTTGTACATACATTTTGAGTTGGACAGTTCAGAGTGGCTGAAACTGATTTAAGTTTATGAGAAATTGACATTTTGCAAATCTTTGACTCAGGCCATGTACACAGCAGTAGCCATCAAGGAATCTGGATGGGTAAAGTTAAACAGAGAAATGATCATAGTTGGCATCACTTGGTGGAACACCTTTGTGATGACAAAAGTAAGAAAACACTTTGCTATTCCATAAGATATATTTTATTAAGACCGGCTTCAATACAACATATATTCTTGTGAATGCCAACTGATGTCAGAAAATGATATAGTGTGTTAAAATCGGTCAAAATAAAATTATCTTGTGGAACAGCAAAGTGTTTTCTTACCTGTGTCATCATTAGGCAGAGAAGTTTGGCCTGGTGTGCCCTTTATCACTACCTTTTATAATCTGTATCCAGAAGAAATGATAAAAGAGACCTGGAAGCTCTGGAGTCATGAATTATGTCAGTGGGGTACACATCAGATTCACATACTACAGACAGACATTTTTGAGATGTTGTGGACCAGTGTGTGAGATTTGGAATTAAAATAAATTGTAAGAAAATGAAAGTAATGTGGTTCTCAAAGAGGAAAACCTAAGTTAAATGTAATTCTAGGATGACATAATAAGGATCTGGTGGAAATCTATTTATTTAAATAGTGTCATAGGGGTCAACAGACATGGGACAGGGATATTAGAAAAAGGTTTGCATTATCAAAAGAAGCATTTTAAAAATAAAGTAGTTGAATACAGGAATATTAAATAAGCAATTGAAGAATGGCTGGGGAAAATCCTTTGTGTAACATACTATTGTATATATGAAAGTGCAGTATATGTAGGAAAAACAGAGATTTTAGAAAGTCTGGCAATGGGTAGGATTTAAGAAGAGAGATTTATTATTGGGCATGGTATATTTTCTTTTATTTCTTGAGTTCATTGACCTATCTTCACATGTGGATTAACAATAATCATGAAGAGACAAATAGATGCACATGAACATGTACATTGGGCTCTTGCTGCACAAGTTTACAATATGGGAAGGTTATGGCATTGTAGACTGCATCGTCACATACTTTTTTTTACATACATCACTTCTACGCTCATGGGCCTATGCAAAATCACCTTGAGTACAATTCCTTAAGGTTCTGTGTTTTTTTTTCTTTAAAATCAGAGGCCATCCAACATAACCTAGAGTCAATGTCCTTATCCCACCACCTAACTCCATCCATGCTAGATGGTGGTAGACCAAGCTCATTGAATGAGAGGTGCTAGTAGGATTGAAAGACTTGTGACTCGCTCAGTGGAAGGAGTAATCTTTAGTTTGCCAATCTATTGCTTTTTCACATTATTGTGTGCTTAATGATTTTTGCGATCCATGAGCTTCCTTATAATATTTTAAAATATTTTGTTTCCTGAAAGATGCAAGCCTTAAAAAAATCATGGATAGAAACCTACATCAACAAAATATCCTGCAAGCCACCTCAAGGGCACGTTGCAGGGAGTGTGGTATACGTGACACATGCATAATTATCTATGTGTAAACTAACTCCTTTCATGTAAAATATTCAATGATTAGTTCATTCAGGATTGATGTTAGAATTTATAGGAAGGTGTAATACACATGCAGGAGGCTATGAAATATGCTACCTGTCCTCTCATTTACCTTCCTTATGATTGCAACCATATCTATTCTGTTCTCTAAAACCTATGAGGAAAAAATTAAATTTTAAATCTGTTCTGCAATCTATTCATCTGCTTTTATGTCTATGGTCTAATCTGCTCTAGTAAGATGGGGCTGGTAATATGTCTTTAACATCTTCTCTTTTAGGTGATTTTCTTGGAACTTGATTTATAATTAAAAACTATGATCAACTAGTAACTACCAATCTCATTCCTCCAATTAAATTATTACACCGCTATTTTGATCATAACCTTTCATAAATCTAGCTGCTCTGCATTGTGCTTGTAATTCCAAGACAACCTGAGGGTCTCATACACTTGCAGCACACTCTAGGTGTGGCCTAGCAAGCGTAAAATAATATAAATATTTCCAGTTAAAATTTCATGCCAACAAGATATATAAATTCCTTGTCTCAGGTATAACTTTCTGAAGTTTGCTCGGCAGATTGATGCAAAGAAAACACTGGGTAATCCTACAGAAAATTTATTTTTAAAATGACCATTGTGCATCATCATCAGGTGATGATGATGTGCAATGTCGAAAACTAGGTCATTTAAAAAATAAATTTTCTGTGGAATTACCAAGTGCTTTCTTCACATCAATAAGATATAAAAGGTTGAACCTTTTACATATACCTGAGAAAAAGTAACCATATATGATGACATAAATTTTAAATGAGGTGATCTGCTATGGCACAGTAGTATTGTGTGTTAAAGCACAGAGAATCTTTCCATTATGATCTCCTGATTGTCACATGCTCTGTGTCAGTCAACCAACAGAACCAAGTTGGAAATTGCAATTTGCAACTGGGTGGAGTGA
Organism: Rhinocypha anisoptera; assembly: GCA_011762765.2. Classification (NCBI taxonomy): domain Eukaryota; kingdom Metazoa; phylum Arthropoda; class Insecta; order Odonata; family Chlorocyphidae; genus Rhinocypha; species Rhinocypha anisoptera. The sequence goes on from WURS02383215.1 coordinate 17,134, forward strand.
GTTGAATTGGTTCACGCTTGACACACTATCTTGAAATTTTGTAACTTGTACACTTGATATAAGATATGGTTTCGGGCGTTACTTGGTGGAATTCTTTCATTATGAAAGGTTTTAGAGAAACACCCTGCAATTCCACATAAAAATAT
>WURS02383325.1:0-37505 GCA_011762765.2 Rhinocypha anisoptera
AAAACTAAAGGCATGTTTGCTCATTTTTGGTAAATTTTAAACGTATATTTCTCAAAAACTAGAGTACAAATGTTTTTATAAATATTTTGTTTAATTTGACTTGACCTGACCTTTTAGGGAAAAATATGGAAAAATCCGAAAAACTTTGGATTTAAGTGATACGCTCCTTTAAAATATTCAAATTTATGAAAATTTATAATTTTGTTGATTTTGTAATGGTTGTTATGAAACCTTTCTCTTTCCGAACACAACTGAAATTTTTTTTCAATTAATGCAGTATATTCTTAAAAATATCACAAAACTAAAATTTACAATTTTTACTAAAGAGTTTGCGAGAAATTGTAAACCAAAGTAAGCATTGTTAGAGTGTATAACCAAGTGAAAGTAGTGTCACTAGTACAAAACGAGGCATATGACGTGATGAGGCAATGCTATGCAGGGTATTGTGAATCATATTGATCAATTACAAAATACATCCTAGTTTTCCTCAAAACTCACACACCATCTGAGTCTCTCTACGAGCTGCTGGCCCAGCCAGATGCAGATTCGGCGCCTTTATTTTATTTTTAAAATAATTAAGTTTATTTATTTTTTGAATAAAATAAAATAAAAAATCAAATAATTTTTACAATATTTGATGAATTTAAAATAAACCTTGAATGTTTTTCAGTGCATTGAGTGAGTTGAATAAAAAAGGCACTCAAATTGGTGAAATTTTAAACATGTTATAACAATTTATACAAAATAATTACATATGTTCTTATAAACAAAGCTATTACACGTTTTATTTTATTTTTAAAATTATTAAGTTTTTTAAAAAAATAAAATAAGAAATCAAGTAATTTTTTACAATATTTGATAAATTTTAAATAAACATTGAATGTTTTTCAATGCGTTGAGTGAGTTGAATAAAAAAGGCACTCAAATTGGTGAGAAAGAGACTTGCAGATGCTCGCCAGATGATCGATGATACGCATTTGGTATTCCGAAAGCGTGGCTCACCAAGCCTACCACTGTGGAACCACGTTGGCTTTTCCCTCGCTTGTTCAATGATCATTTGCAAGGTTGGAAACAATCGACACCGCATTCGGGGCACTGTTCGTCCCTAGACTACATGTTGCATTATCTCAAGCTCACAGTCGTCACAAATTAAAACTCGATTCCACACATACACACACAGTCTCGGAACCATTAAGATGACCATTAGCAAAGTAGTTTGCGCAGTGCGACACTAACTTTGTAACAAAACGTTCTATAATTGGTATCAAATGACTAATTTATTCTCTCTGACCAAATCGTGTGCGTTTTGGCTTCAACAAAAAAAATGATCCAATTTTATGAGTTTATGCAAATTGAAAGTCGTTAGCGTGGTCATCAAGGGGTGATATTTGTCTGGCCAGTAGTGTCCGTTCTTTTTGATGGTACTAGTGTGCGGGTGGACTGGTCTGGTCAGAAGCTTATGTCATTGCGCAATCTACGTGTCACATCGCAAACGCGATGAGTTGGTACCGTGTGACCGTTACCGATCAACATGAATGGTTCTCCCCACTGGTTCTCATTTTGCCTCATTGTCTCATTGGCAACTTCACTATCGGGAGCATAAATTATGTACAAACGGCGGTGGATGGTGGTAGCGAAGGCATGGTGGCACACAAGCCGATGGCTCGCTGCCGATGAAACGATAATGCAAATCACTCTACGCTGGTGCACTGTGCCACTGATGAATGGACCCGCTTGGTGCAAGTGGGCTCACCAGCGCGACACAACACTGGCCCGAACCGAGATAAGCCAGAAAGTGGTATTGCTACCAGTGACCAAGGCGGTGAACCATCTTGGCATTGTGAACCGTCACACACACACACACACACGCCGCCTTGCCGACAGTGACGGGTGATAATGACTTGCTTGGAGCGCACACGCCAATACCCGGAACGCCTGTAAAGTGCACTTCGATAGATCGTCGATAGTGGTTCAACCACCATCGGGCCTAGACCAGCATGCAGGACCCTGGCCTGTGGCCATATTCTGAGCACGTACTCACTTAACGGCCAATGGTGACTAGTGACTAAATGTCGTACCGTGTGTCTACGTGCCTAAATCCGCCTGGCCCTAGACCAAGCATGTCGGACAACTCAACTCGGGCAGCTACTCACGAAAGCGATCACTGAGAGCATAAGAGCACGCGCCAGCAGCACCAATCAAGGGCTGATGCCAACTCATTTGGCGTGTGTGGAAAGTGAAACGGGAAATATCAGCAGTGTCAGTGGTGAGATGGCCAAATGGTGAAGTCTTCGAGTGGCTCGATGATCAATTGGCGTCAGTGGGCATGCTTCACCGTATTGCTCGCTGGCGTGGTTATTGTACTCGAACTGTTATCGAACAAGACGAGACGTGTCTTGCAGCGCGACTTGCCTCACTCCCTTCTTGGACGATTAATTAAATTAACATTTGTTTTAATTGTTCGCCGAGCGAAGCCACGACACCATCGCAACCAGTGGGCAAGATAAATGGTCAATGGAAGCGCGTGTCAGCTCGATAGTGCACACAGACACTGAATAGCTCCGGATGGAGAACAACACAAATTATTTGCTTACACACAAGCACGGAACGCACGGTGCAGAAGGATTTGGTGCTTTGATGGTGGTGTAGAGGATTACTCAACTCAAGCACCAGAGATGTGAACCGGGCCGATCCCGAGATGTTGGTAGATGTGCCGTGCACTTCTCCACACCGGGCCATCGATCGATCGCGTCAGACACCGTCGCTCACTGTTTGTACTCGTGGTCGTGATTTTGGTGGCGAAACGAGCCAAGACTGTGGTCACGATTTTAATTTATCCTTTTGGCCTCCCTTTGTTTAGTGGCAGTACTCGAGCATCACACGATGTCCATAAGCATCGATCGGCTGGCTTCCCCGTCGATCCGTCTGTTTGTCTGTCTGACTCTCCCTCACCACACTGTCCGCATCCTCCTTGTCGTTTGTCTTATCCTACACTGAGCCCCCTCCCGGTAACTTACGCGCACTAATCCACCTTGCGGCTTGAGCCACTCGCGCGCGCAAGTCGACTTGATCAATTGAACCGTGATTGGCACTGGCAGTTGATCAAGCTAGTCAACTGGGTCGACAGACTCCCGTCGCCCAACAATGCCCTTTGACCTCAGTAGTCTCGGTGTCTAGCGATCTCTGGGTGCAGCTCAGTAATGATGCGGGCCTTGGGTGAGTGGTCAGCACGGGCTTGGCTTGTTTCACTTCTATCTAAGGGCCGTCCGCGGTAGACAGTGACCAAACTAGGCTGTGGTCCCTTGCTTAACTTTAACTTACCTTTGACTGTATCTTCACATTGTCGATTGCATTATAATGATAGACTTAAGTACAAATTGAAATATCAATTTTGACTGCAAGGAATGAAACACAACCAATAAGCTCATTACAAGTTCATATTTGCAAAGTTTGATTAGTTTGCTTTGAAGTATTGGTCAAACTAAATTTATTTTTGAGTCAAATTATCAAGGTTACTTAGAGTGTCATGTGATTTAAAATAATACAAAAATTCTATTAAATTTTTATAAAATTAAATTAAGTTTAATAATTTAATTTAATTAATATTTAATGTGGTAAAAAATCAAGCAAAAAAGTAAATACAAAAATGTTGAATGAAGAAGGCTAGTTTAACTACCAACTAGTCTGTCAGTAGATCGTTTACTCGTCTTTATTGGTTGACATATGGGTTAATTGAAATGTTCGACTAGACACGTCGTGCAATGAAGACCTGGAAGGCACATTTGATGCGCTTGTCGTGGCCAGGCCAAGTGAAGCACTAGCCTAGTGAAAAGCGAGACCAATCGGTCAACAAGCAGTAGTTAACTTTGCTCGCGGCCCACCCGACTTGTTTTTCATATCTCACTCGTTGATCTTTTCACCTTGTGACATTTGACCTAGAAGATCAAAAAGCAACCCATTTACCAATGTGAAGCCACAATCCCAACTGTCCAAAGAGTCAGAAAACCTTGTCAATCCCTATTTTAAAAAAACTAAATACACAAAATTTAAAGTACAATGTAATAATTTAATAATAAGCATCATGTAAGGAAAAGAAGTAAAATATTAACAAAAACTAAATAAAAAATTTAAAATATTTGATTAAATATTGAAGAAAGCGACAAGGGGAAAAGAGAGAATGTAAGAGACACTGGGGTGTGTGTGGTACTTGGGGCTCGCTTATTTCAATGTGAGGGTGTGTCAGTGTAAGTGAGGGGTGTGTTTGGAGGGCATTTGCACATCGCTGAATGGATACATACATGGAAAAGTGTGTAAAGGTGAGAAATGAGAAAGAAGAGCGCAGAGAGTGAGCGAGACACTACTGCTTGTGGGATGTGTGTGTTTGGTGAGGGGTGTGTAGGGCGCGTTTTACTAGTCACTAGTGCTGCTGGGTCAAGCTGTGCTTAGAGGGACATGCGACAACAACAAACAACTAGTTACATATCTGTACAGTGTGCGTCGGACTGCGCCCGAAATTTCTCGTTGTCCAGACGCCCAGCAAGTGAAGAAAAGAGCGAGAAACTGTGTGTGAGTGAGAAAGAGAATAAGAAGACAAAGTGTGGATTGTGCCTATGATACAAAAAGATTTAAGGAGTGGAACATATACAAAGGGGAAGGTGAGTGGGCGTCACCAGACCATCTTGGTTTGGGTAAGTGACACGTATTGCGGCGGAGTGTAATGTAGTCTGGTCCTACCGCCGACCAACTTCAATTCTGACTTAGACGTGTGCTGATGCTCTTGACTGGTTGCACTATGACACACATATGGATTGAGCGAGAAAAGAGAGTAAGAGAGATTGGAATGTAGAATGGGCAAGGAAGGTAGCAAGAGAGAGAGAGAGAGAGAGAGAGAGAGAGTGAGTTCGGGGCACTTGGTTACACACGTATTCCAATGAGACGCGTTAACATCCCAATTGCAGGAACTATGTAGACGTATTTTCGGGTGGTTTCGCAATTTTTGTAATGGGCGGAATTTGTACAAATTTTGTTATAAAGCAAAAATATATTTTTTATCTTTCACTTGGATCCAAAAAGTGGGCAAGTTTCAATTATATTAATATAAATAGGAACTTTGATTTTTGTTCTAAAATGTAAATTTATACTCTTCTTATATGGCAATGTTGGGAGGGCGGAGGTGTAAGAAAGACTACCAGTAGAACTCGGTAGAAGTGAGGTATGGCTGCACGGTTGGTGAGGTTTGAGCATGGAAAGGAGTGGAACCAGGTGGACCCGCACCAGGCCCTCGTCCTCCCACCAGATAGGCATCACTGAACAGGTGGGAAAACGTGGCCTGTGTGCTAGGCCCACTTACAGGTCCATATGGTTTACTCGTGTAGAACGGCATCGATTGGTTCCACTGGTGTTGCTGTGAATGTTGCTGATGACCGTGGTAGACCTGCTCATACTCACTTGCACGACGTGCTTCTTCCGAGTTGCTCTCCTCACTCTGTCTCTTACTTTTGCCAGTTCGCTTGGTGTTTCGTTTTTTGTCCTGTCGTTTGCGAGACGATTTGCTAGCATCATCCGAGCCCGATCTGGCTGGACTCGAAGGCACACTGCAACCCTGTCCTTCCTCTCCACTATCAGGTTCGTGGTGTTCTTCGCCCAACTCTTTCTGATCAATGCTCCTTTGGTCGACTATTGAATCTGTAGGAGATGAGATAGACGTGGCTGGTGGACTCATTGATAGTACTGTAGGCAGGTGTGCCGGATGCACAGTCCGTCCACAGACACTTCGTATCACTGGAATTTTGAGAGACTCTTCCTTGACAAAAGGCGAGTTGTATTGTGTGTGGTAGGGCAGATAAGTTTGTGAGTAAAGCCCACTTTGAGATTGCTGTTGGTGGGTGTGATGCAACAAGTAAGGCGAGTACCTGCTTAGCACTTGCTTCGGATTCAAGTACGGCGAAGAGTCCATCTCGTCAGACTCATCAGCATCAGCTAGTGAATGCCGACGCGAATGAGAGGAAGAGGTTGTAGGTGTGGCCGGAGTGGTCACGTGACTGGCAACGGCGACTGCGACGGCGGGGCTGGCGTCAGTTCGGGCAAAACTTTCCTCATCTGAGTTGACCCGATCGAGGTGACTTGACGCTAAATTGGATTCTCTCGAGGAATGTTGTCTTTGCCTGACTGGTGCCTCGTCGAACGACGGGCTGTATGGTGGCTCGGACGGAGTCCGCGAGGCCGCCTGCTGTTGGTGCTGCTGTGGATGGTATCCAGCTACACTAGTGCCGCCGAGCGCCGCTGCTAGTCAGTGGGCCGTAAGTGAGGGATGCGAATGAATCGAATTGGGGCCGGGTGCATTTGGATTCATTCCTCCGTTGCCCGGTCCAAGGTGTGAGGCGTTGGGTGGCGAATATGGAGGCGAATGGGGGTGACCATGAAGGTGATGGCCATGGTGTTGTAGTGAAAGTGGTGGACTGCCTGAGTGCATGCCATCATCACCTGGGCTCATCATCATTGATGTGGGTGTGCCGTCTAGTTGACCCGTAGGAGGTGTCATACGCTTTTCTTTTTGCCGCCTGTTGCAAAACCACACGCGTACTACCTCTTTTTCAAGTTGCAAGTGCTCGGCTAGTGAAGTGATTTCTTGTGCCGATGGTTTCGGCTGTTTGTGAAAATGTGTTTCGAGAGCGCCTTTTACTGATACCTCAATGCTAGTACGCTTCTTGCGTTTTCTACCTTGCGCAGCTATTTTATCAATTGAGGTGGGTGAACCAGTAGTCGAATCTGCCTCTTCTAACCATTTTGCTAAAAGTGGCTTTAGTTTGCACATATTCTTGAAGCTAAGTTGCAAAGCCTCAAATCGACATATTGTGGTTTGTGAAAATACGTTTCCGTAGAGAGTGCCGAGAGCTAGACCAACATCGGCTTGGGTAAACCCTAGTTTTATGCGTCGTTGTTTGAACTGTTTGGCAAACTGTTCGAGGTCGTCTGAACTAGGTGTCTCTTCTTCACCTGCACTCTCGCCTCCGGTTACACTACCAGAATGCCCGCGTAGTTGAGACTCTGAAGAGCCAAGAAGGCCCATTGAAAGAGAAGCGGCACGATCGTCTAACCGTGCTGCTAATTCATTTTGCATAGAAAGGCTGAGGTCTCCGTGGCCACCACGCATTGCAGGATGTAACATTGAGGCTTGTCCACCGCCGGCTGCCGCTGCGAGCATACCGTTCATACCGTAGGTCATCGAGTGTTGATGTAGTGGCGATCCACCGTTGCTGTGTGGGGGAGGTGGTGGTGTGCTTGAATGGTGTTGTCCGGGCACCAGTGACATAGGGTGCCACGTGGGCGCCATGCCGTGTTGTGGTGTGCCACGATGCGCGTGGTGCGCGTGGTGGGCCGCAGCAGCCGCCGCCGCTGCTGCTGCATGAATCGACGCAAGCTCGTTGGGTGCTGAACCAGGCGTGCCGTTCTGAGCTTGCGAGATAGACGGCTTGATGTCGGCGCCCGGATGCATGTGGTGCGGGTGGTGAGCCGCGTGGTGATGGTGCATTCCGTGCATGGCCCATGGATTTGACATCTGCATATCTGCTGCTGCTGCTGCGGCTGCCGCTGCTGCTGCCGCCGCCGCCGCTTGATTTGGTGAGGCGTGACTCATTTGATGTGGTGATGGTATTCCGCTAGGAGAGGGTCCATGGGGCGACTGGTGAGGTCCACTTCCCAGTGATGATTGGAGACCTAGTGAAGATGACCAGTGGTGTTGTCCAAGCGCGTGTCCATTGGCTTGATGTTGCATGTATTTGAGGTCGACTGCCGACATACCACTGGCCGAGCTGGCTGAGGGATCACGGCCGTAGGCTGCACCTCCTGCTGCGGCGGCAGCAGCTGCCACTTGCATCAGATGTGCTTGTTGTTCGTGAGCTGCACTCGACAAGTGATTGAGATAAGGTGACGACGAACCCGTAGCCATCTTTGGGCTGGGACTGGGTGAGAAGGGCCTTTGAGACCGGGAGACGTGAAAAGCGAACACTTTCAAGCGGTTTGTTTAACTGGTTTATCGAATAATTTGCGCGGGTTGATCGCGAGTTGTATCACAAAAGTAAAGTACACGATTCTGTGGAGCGAAAATAGATAAAAGTGTTAGTGATACATAGAAGTATTTCTGCTGTGTGTTATACTGTAAAGCGTCAATCGTGCTATTTTTTGTTTCACCTAGTCAGCCTAAGCCATCTGATGTGGTGCGCAGCGATAACAATTAGTGACGGCCCAAAATGGGCCAATCAAGCCAGTAGATGGAAGAGTGTGATAACGGTCTCACTAGCTTATCCGCGTTTACGCCTAACTGTCACTGCTACCTTTGGTCATATAAATCTCGCAGATAGAGTGAGGAATAGTGCTTTGGGATAGCCTGAGGACAGCGCGTCACCGTCACAGAAAATGACACAAACTAAAATAGCCATCATCGTGTGGAGAGAGAGATAAGCAACATCGAATCACCTATGTGCAGCGTGATCCGTCACTAATGCCAAGATGAACACTGCGATAACGGTATTGCGAATAAAATTGCTAAAATAACAATTGCGTGCTAACATATAAATTAGACTTTCTTGCAATCAAATTGCTTGTTTGGTAGTATCAATTCATGCAATTGAGAAATCAACAATCAAAGTTATTGCCAACTGGCCACATTTAGACTGGGCAGTGTGGATCGGTGAAAAGTAAGGAAGGTTTGCTATGAGTGGTGGTGTCAGATGCCAGAGTGGCACCAAGCCGCGACATCGGCACGTCGCGACCCTGTCAGCTTGTCAGTCAGTGTCGAGTTGATCGTCTTCAGTGCAGCCTGCTAGCGATCCTCTGTTGCACCAAAACCAAGTGAAGTCGACCCAGCTGGGCGCGCGACCTGTCATCGCCACTGATTGACTAGCCATCTCGCTCTCATGCGTTCACCTGTCTGGCGACCAATGTCAGTGCCAGAGGCAGTGTCGTACCGAGCCACGCTGAGCCAGATCGTGCAATACAATCACTGCCACTACCAGCGCTAATCCCTGCTTATTGATCCACGGCATCTCTTAGATGACTGTACTGAATATAAGTATCAAAATTAATTTGATATCGACTCGAAGCAGCTTTCGATTAATTTGACAGGGAAGAGCAGGTTGGCTAGCCCCTTCCGAGCTCAATGCAACCGACAACCCACCGACAGGTTGGAATCGTTCTCGTTAGACTATTGATAACTCGCGCCCGCGCGATAGTGCTTGACTCGACAGCTGCCATGGAAAGTGAGAGAGGGAAAAAGAAAGATGCTTGCAAAGAGAGGATCAGCAAGCTAAGGAGAGGGCAAATGAGCCAGACAGGTTGATGGTAAACATTTGGACAGATCAAGTCGCGTGTGGATGAGCAAACTTGTGAATGAAACCAAGCTACGTGAGTGCACGTCAACCAGTCCAATGGAGAAAACCTGTGATCGAGCGGTCCCGGTGATTGATTGGACTCTATCAAGGTGCTCGATGACCAAGTATGCAGGGGCTAGCAGCCAAGTGCGTGCCACAAGACCACAGGTTGAGTCCGTTTGAGTGCACTAACAGGCATGGCTAAGTGGTGTGTGAGGTGATGGGGAGAGGGGCGACCGACGCCCACACGGTCGCGCCCTCGCTGCGCCTGGTTGCCACTCTTGGCGCGTGCCTCCACGTCTCACCATCACCATCAGTCGGTGTTTGTGTGCAAACACACACACTCACACTCACACACTCTTGCACACACTACTCATGTCAATCTCCCTAAATCGATAGGCAAATATTTTTACTGCGCTGCCAAGTTTCGGTGACCGATGACGCGTTGTGGCTAGTAGTGTTGCTAAGCCTGCCACTGAGTGGAATTCAATTTGGCATGTCGCGTTACGGATTGCTCACGGTGGATGCCACCAGTAGTAGCACCAGCGGGCAGTACTCTTCACGCCGACCATCAACACCTACACTCGTCTCCAGTCTAATCTCAATGACGAACGCCACGGCAACTGATGACCTTTTCTCACCTTGCTGCCATGCCTAGCCAAATATGTCATTGGCACGCGAGCGAGCCCATCTCCTAACCCGAGCTAATCTCATTTTTAAACATTACTGTAATGGTGCCGAATAACTCGAGTAGATTAACTGAAGTGATAGCTAAGTCCGATTGAAAAAACTCACAGTTGGAGTACAGCATAGTGATCAAGCGCCCAAATGTTAAAAGATGTCCTTGTGAGTGCCTCACCATCACCTGGTGTGATAGTCGTAGAAAATTAATTTGCTGACCCTACTGCAGTGTAGCGCGTGCCCCCCTTCTCCATCTCGGTCGTCAGTGATTGATGCGTCGAGAAAGGTAGATGTGCTCGCGCGGCACGAGCCAATGAGAGGGTCAACAAGGCTTACAACTTGTGCCACACATTCACAGCAGGGCAAAGGCTAACCTCACCTTAAGCAACACTTGCAACCACTGATCACTCGCATGCAGAGGCTAGTGGATTGCGCACAAAAGAGGCAAAGCATGCTTGCAAGTGAAATGAGCGCTGGTCATAACGGCCAGTATTGGACACGCATCTCGGAAGCATTCATTAGCTCCTTTCAACTGGTCAGATTGCTATCGACTGAGCGCATCTTAGCACACTAAATTAGAGTGCAATTAGTCTCGGCTTGATTTGTAACTCTTGCCTTAGTATGATCTTAACTAAACGCAATCTAATGCTCGCGCACCCCAGTAAATCTTAATGGGCGCAACTTGACACAATTCAATTGGATTATATTTGCAACATTTCTTACTATTCGAGTATTAACTCTTTTAAATACTTAAAACGTTCTATGCTTTAAAATGATTAACTAGTGTTTAATGCGATTTGAAAAGTATCTGTTTGCAGCAATAAAGTGGAATCAAGGATTGAAGATAATGCATACCTTAGTGATGCTCTATGTCAGTGGTCATGGCTTCTAGTCACGTTGGTGTAGAGTTGAGACAGGAATCACGTTGCCTCCAGTGGTGACGACCACTTGATCGATGCGTGCCTTTTGGCAAGTGGTCACTCGTAGCTTGTTCCGCAACTGGTGCTTCTAGTATGAGTGCCCAGGGGCGTTCATCTTGTCCGACGGCGCGTCATCCTGCTGTCGGTCTCGGTGACAGGTCGATGCCAGGTGAAACTGAACGATCTTGGTTCCGCTCGGCACATCACCGAGCAATTGACCACTATTGCGCAACTTGTTCTCTATTACCACGCTTCGATGCTACCACTGTGAGAGCGAGACACGAGGGAAATGAAAAGCAACAGATTAATCATGGGACACGTTGAGAATAAATGACTTCGCTGTCAACTGCGTCTCAACCAGCGAGTCATTTCTCCAAAAAAAATTTTGTTTAAGTTCCAAGTGTCACACAGTGCCAGTTCTTCAGTGTCAATGGTTCACTAATCAAAGTGCCAAGAACCTGAAAAGCAAATAAATTACCGGTTAGAAATGAAGACAAGTAACATTCATTAACTCAGTAGCAAGCACATATGACAAAGACCAAAACAAGAGCCGTCATAGATTTTGGGTGCAGTAATTGACTTGCGGTGAATAAGTAAAAACAATTTTTGCACTAATTTTTATAAATACATCTGAAGATGAGGATGTTGTTGGTGTCGACAAGCTCCCCTCTGCCTAATGAGGATGAGTCGAAAACAAACAGACCACCCGGTGGTAGAGAATGAATGTGATAACACACACACACACTTGTTTGAATGTATAATACTGACTCATTGGTTACGATTATCGTGCCCGCACTCATTAGTATGCAAACTAAATTCAGGAGCGAAAGTGAAATAAGGTAATGAGACAATTAATTAATTGCACCCGAGCGCGGCTAGCGCAGTTGCGATCGATTTGGCCACCATCAGCACCACTGCATAATCACTCTATTGAGAGTGAAGCCAACAGTCGGTATTGCTCCGATCGCCGACGCGTCGAGGAGGCTCATTTGAATTTGTAATATCGCCGGCTAGTTTGCATGCCACTCGGAACTTTGCCTTGGTTACACTGACACACACTCACAATAGTGAACTCCAACAGGCGACCAAATTTTGACACTTGCATCACACCCATTTACATTTTACTATTTATTACTTCCCCCTAAATGCATCGTTTCTAATTTAAGGTGTTTAAATTACACTATTAGCATAAATTAGAGCACTACTCGGATTATTATTTACAAACTAAGAAAATGTCGTGCGGGACAGTTACATTTAGGCGATTTTAAATTTTTTTTAATTTTTTACGTAAAAATTAAAACTTTAAAGAAAATTAGAGTAACTTAAACATAAACAAAATTTGGACAAAAATTTAAATACGTTTTTTTTGAAAAAATGAAAATAATTTTATTTATATACCTAAAACCAACCGTTATAAACTGGATTAATTAAGCTTTGATCAATATTGGAATACACATTTTTTTCCATTATTTTTTTTAACTAACAAAACAATTATTAATACGTGAAAAAATATATTTTCAAAAACAACCCATTAATGTCAATAACCACAAGGATGGTATGCATAGAATAATTGAAAAATGTCAACAAGTTTAAATATATCAAATGTTAAAATGATAAAAAAAAGAAAAGTGGAAAATATTGATTCGCTTGTTGATTGTTTACGGATGACGTATTCAAGGGAAACTCATTGATATGCGCCTCGGGTTGTGTCCTGTCAGCATCATTAGGACATAGTCGTTGGCCAGTGGGTGAGAGTGAAAAAAGCAAAGAGGGAGAAAGAGAAGGGGTCGCGTAAATCGGTGACGCAACAGTGGGAGAGCACCCGACAGTGTCGTTTGATCGTCATTTGCATTCGTGGCACACTGGGCCAGTGCATTGCACGAATCATTTCACATCTAACTCATCCGTGTACTCGTTGCTCTCTTTCTCTCTCTCTCTCACATAACCAATGTGCTTAAGGCATACCAACAATCGGCACTCGACACTGTAACTTCGAGTAGAGCAATACTGGCGATGAATAAAATTTAAATAAAATTTAAATAACATTATAATACGATCACGCGACATCACTACAAATGATCAAACATATATACAATATATATTGAGCCAGAGACACACGATCACGGTGGCATGTTATTCGGATGCATACTTGCAATGGTGCGATTAGGGACCAATTAGTGTGCAATTTATACCTTTCTTACTACTACTTATACTATTTGTTATCTGAATTTAATTAACCATTATGAGTAGAGTTAATTCAATTTATAGCATGTGAGGGGAGGGGAGGGGGCAATGTAAATTTGAGTCCGATTAACAAGTCAAATGAAGGGATCGTAAAGAAGCGTGTGGCGCCCGATGAAGACGTCAGAGATGGAGCCACCGGTGATGGTGGTCTTGCCGGCCGGCTTGGTTGACTAATTGGCGCGTCATGATCTTGCTCTATCTCTTTCAATTCACTCTCTCTCTCTCTCTCTCTCTCTCTCTCTCTCTCTATCTCGAAGTACCGACGCGCCGCATCATTTGCATAATTTGCAGCTCGTGCCGCGCGTAATGTTTCAATTTGGCAAGCCACAAACGGAACTCGTAAGGAACGGATGAGAAGTGTGCTCAATGTGATCACTCATCAGACGAAACAAATGATGCTCTTGAGGTGTCCGCACTGATGTTCCGTGCAGTGCCTGGTTGGAAGCCGCTGCACTATTCACTATACCATCTAACAGATTAGTTTCCGCTCACCAGATTCTGACCACAGGTTTGATTGATTAGCATAATTAGATTGATCCATCTTACCAGTCTCTTTTTCTCTCGTTGGTTTCAGTGTGAGAGAGGGCATTGTGTCCGGCTCGGCTCGTTGTGTCATGATGTCCGAGCGGGAAATACACACACACACACGGGAGACACGAGTCTCGTCACTGTCAGTGGCCACCAATCAGTCGTCCCATTAGTCTAATGTAACCAGGATGATGAATGGGGGCCCTATAAGTTGATTCGAGCAAGTGCCATCACTGTGATGGGGCATGGAGGGCATGGAGGGTTGCCCAAGAGACGCGTCCACCAAACACTCTCTCTCTCTCTCTCACACACATTGAGTATATGATAGAAACAAACCAACCCAAACACGCACTACACGCGCGTCCAGACATGAACCAAGAACCACGACATTGTCGAGTGCAAATTATAGCGCACCGGTCAATGTATGTGTATGAGTATGTGCTTCTGGCTCACTCACCCTAATGGCCAGAGAGAGAGAGAAAGAGAGTGAGAGAGGGAAAGGCGCTAGTGTGGCTCCAAGCAGCGCTACCCGGTGATTATGGCGCGCCCGCACTGTCAGGTGATGCTCGCTAATGGCTGGATCGACTCACTGCCACCCCCAAAATGCAACCATCACTAGCACAAACCGATGCCACCGACGCCACACTGACAAACCCACCAACCGACCGAGTGAAGGACTCCATTCAATTATAGTGTCACAATCCAGTGCTATTTGCCACAAACACCATTATTTTTTTCCTCTTTCAGACATTTCATCAAAGCTAATCTTCAATGCATGGTTTTGTTTTTATTTTTAAAATAAATTTATTTTAAATGTAAAAAAATAAAATAATTTTTAAATAGTTGTTACTACTTAAAGTAATTAAAAATTAATTAATTGTAATGTTAATAAATAGTACTAGTTTTATCATTTTCTTGTTAGTTTTTTATTTTTATTTACGATAAGCAATTAATTAACAAGATTCTAAAAAGCAATCTAACTTCACTTTATCGTTCTTTAATGAGTAAAACTAATTAAGGTTGATTAGCATAAATGTTAGGGTGTTGTGAAGTGACCGTGAGCAATGTGTTGTGTTGGGTGAGTGTCACCCAGTGTGAGTAGTCGGTCAATGACTATGGTGGCTTGGCATACATTTGCATATCATTTTCATGCACCACACGGATCGATTTGCCATGAGCAATTAATTCGACCCTCAATCTGGTGTGTGTGTGTGTGTGAGGCCAAGGACATGCTACAGTGGTCACTTGACTAAGGCGATTATACATAACCCAAAACAGGGAACAGACAAAGAGATTGACAGCGCAGCCGGGTGGGTTTTGCAAACAAACCGCGCTCAATTGTCAACTCTCATTGGGTTTGGGTCCACGATTATGCCTAGAGTGTCTAATCCACTTCCACTACTGAGGTCTCGTAATGCAAACACACACACTTATACTCAAATACGCAAAACAAACTGACGGTGCCCATTGAATAGTCAACTTGTCATCAACACCAATAGATTCGATGCCAGTGATTTGCCACCAATTCAAATGGTAATCTAAACAAACACGCACACAATTATACCTAACATGCGTGGAGCGATTAGTTTCAAGTGAGCGAACAAATAAAGGATCACCCCCTCTCTAACCTTCCTTGCAGACCAATTGAATTCCATAGAGAACGAGCGTCGAGAAACTAATTTGTTTAAACAAGCGGCAAAATCAAACGCAAAGTACCTGAGCTGAAGGGAGAAAGTGTAAAAAATTAATTGGTTTCCCAAGACGAGAGGGGGAAAAGAGAAAGAGAGAGAGAGAGAGAGAGAAAGAGAGAGAGAGAGAGAGAGAGAGAGAGAGAGAGAGAGAGAGAGAGGTGATTGACAAGCTCGTAATCGGGTCGTTTAACCGAGCTAATCAGAGTGGGGAAAGGCACATAATGCCGGCAGCCCAGGTGTTACCGCTATGATAAATGATTAGCTTATTTCACCGTTAAAACTTTATAAGAAAGCTTAGAGAACTTGAGTAGAATAATCTAAACTTGAGATTATGAAAAATTTTTCAGGTTTTAAACCAAAATCCTCACACAAAACACATTTGTTAGTCTGTGGAAGAAAAATGGTTCCAGTTCAAATTTGAAACATTGGAACAATGGGTATACTAATGGGATGGGCACGGTTGAGGAATGGGCCTAGTGTCATCAACTAGACCTATAGGTAGCATGAATTGATCGAGCGTGTCTGCTTACTCTAACCTCTCACCCAACCTTGTGGGCCTTTGTTGCCATTAAACCAACGAGCCAGATGGAGATAAACTTTGCAACAACAACAAAAAAACACAGAACTTAGCACAAGTGGCCCTTGTAGGAGGTTGCTCCTTAGTTCCATAATATATTCAATCATAGCAATGCAAACAAATCTCACTGATTGAGTTAATTGTAAGTAGCTAGGATTTAGATGGATTTCTCACTGGTGTTTGCTCTCCCACTCTCTTTCTCTCTGTTCACAATCTCCCTTGTGCCTTTGTGCTGGCACACCGTTGTGTGCATGATCTCTTGGTGTGTGTGTCTGTGTGTGTTTGTCTAAACGTACCACCGTTCTCTTTATCAACAATCGATGACCAATTAGCATGACAATGGTTTGAGAAATGAAACGGAGACAGAGAGAGAAAAAGAAGGAGGAAGAGGAGGATGGACTTTGAGGCACCCGATGGCCAGTGGTGCCACTCACTTCAACCGATCAAACCAACGAACCCAACAGAGCTCTCCAAATGCAAATGAGACTTGTCGAGTGATATTTTGATTCAAATTAGCTGCCACAAACGTAATTGAGCTTGGCAGGAACTGTTGTGAACCCAACGGTACATCGAGCCACAGAATGTGTGTGTCTGTGTGTGTGCATAGAGGAAGCAATGTGAGAGATATTTACGGACTCATGTCACTCAATACACAAATTCAATTTAGTCCGCACAACAATAGAGATTGGCTTAGCATATAAATAAATATATTCTTTGACGGGCACACACACAGACAAAAAAACAATTTTATTTGGTGGTTTAGTAGTAGTATTTATATAAATTTGTTTAATTTATTGAATTATAAATATATATCATTTCATAAATATCAAATCAAGTTAATTTGATTAGAAATAAATTATTATATTTAAAATCTAATTTAGTAATTTATAATTTATTTTTATAACTCACAATTTTGGTTTTAGAAAATAATCTAGATTAGATGACTTAACTAAAATTTTAAAAAAATTCTTTGTATAACAAAATTAATTTTCTAAAAATAAAATCATTTGCAAAATTTTCACACAATTATTTTAATGATTAAAATTCTTTCTGTCAGTTTAAAAAGATAGTTTTGTTGTTTCCAATTTTGGCAGTAAATTTAAAATTTTAATCTTTTTAAGCACACACATGCAATATGGGTCAAAAAGAAGGAGATTAAAGCGAATGGGAGAGAGAGAGGGAGAGAAAATCAGGTGATGCGTGGTAGTGGGGGCGACATCAGTGCTAATGAAGTGATGAGTATCATGGTGGGCAACGTAGATTCCAATAGTGATGGTGGGGTGATTGCCAGTCTGATGATGGCCTCCCGCAGTGACAAGTAGCCCCAGATCAGGCTCTAGGCAACACAATCTCTCTCTCTTTCTCTCTCTCGATCACTACACCACACTGCATCCAATTAGAACAGACACTCTCACCGGACAGTGGCGTTCAGTGATTTACGGCACTGCTCTCACGCGGCCAGAGGATTACACTCTGCTCTACTTGCAGTGGCACATTTCATTCAAGACTTTTTTCTTGCCCACTCGCAAAACTAACATTAATCACCACAAAACAGATTTGGACTGTTTGTGTTGTGGTGGAGATCATTGTCGCAGCAGCCGTTTCTCTCCTAGCTGCTACTGTCAACAACCTTGTGTTGCGCGCGCGTGTTTGGATAGAATTGAGGTTCATAACACTCAGCCAGATTACGTTCGGTATGCTATTCAGTGTTTTAGATTTCTCCCCGTTGTTTACCACAAACAATATTGTGCAAATTGAACGCTCTTGGAAAAAAGAGATTGTGTGAGAGTTTGTGTTGTTGTAATTGGGTGTTTGTTTGTTGTGGCATGTTGGGAGATTAATTGCATAACGGGGGCAAGTTCGATGCCGCCCAAATTTAAAATACTCTAAAGTCGAATGATGATTGACATAGGAAAGGAAGGGAGAACACTTTAAAGTGACTGGTTGCCGGTGGCGAGTAGGCCGGGCGTTGGGCACTGGTTAGGGCGGCAAGCTGAACGCATCACCTCGCATCACATCACATCACCACACACACACTCGGATGCTCGATCAATCACGGCGCGAGGTGAGCATTGTGTGACGTTTGCCATTAGCATAGCAGAGCATCACCTTGCTCCGATTGGCTGCGTGCCATCACGTAATGTGCCCATTGTGGCCACTACCTTGCACTCTACTCTTCAAGTATTATCTACAATTACTCTATTCGCTCGAGATGCCATTTGGTTCGGAAAATCAACAGGATGTTGCCACCAAGCATTACAATCACACATCGTGCCCCGGTCTGATTGATTTGTCCTAACCTAGCACTGATTCACACACTGTGTGTGATGCCCTTTCACTACGAATGGGGAAGCAATTGGGATTTGACCATATACCATGAACTCAACATTTGATAATAATAAAATTTAAGCAATTAATTATGGCAAAGAGATTGAGAGAAAATCGCAACACGGCGGTGGTACAGCGGTCACTCAGCACACTGATCGACGAGAAGCTTATCGCCCTGACAAATCTATTGCCAAGCTGGACTGTTCTGTGTTGCAATACTACTCTGCTGCTGTTACTGGCCACCGGCTGCATCTAGTCTGACTAGACGAGTGGACATGGAAGAGACTCGTGAGTGTTCGCCAGAGCAAAAGCAAAACTTCAGGACAGGAAGTAAAAATGAAAGTTTAGCTTGGTGGTAAAGACTATCGGAGAGAGAGCCAAAGTGCCGGTGCGCGTGCGGAGTGAGATAGGCCAAACCAAAATGGATGCAGACAGGGGATGACAGCGAGATCAGGCAGAGGGATGATAAATGATTAGGACAGTTGGACAGGTAGATGGACAGAGGAGACAGGCGAGCGCAACTGTTGCCAGTGCCAGTGTGTGTGCGACGATGATGCCTGCGGGATCAGGTTTGCCGACGTCTATCGCCAATACTGAGCTTTTGCAAAGAAAAGATTGCGCGTACGACTAGCGAAAAAATACAAAAAATGTCCAAAAAGCAAATAGAGCCCGTAAATTAAGCCAACATAGAGGCAGAGATGATCGGTGCGATCGAGTCGATGGGAAGTGAGGGCATGCAGAGTGGAGGGCAAGGGGCAGTGAGTGTGTGTGAGTGAGTGTGAGTGTGTGTGAGTGAGTGTGAGTGTGTGTGATGGCAAGACAAATGGCCCTACCACCGACGCGGATAGTGCAGTAGAAGCATGCTTTGTGTAGGACCATCTTTCGCCCGCTCCACTCGCTCTCACCGCTGCCAGGTTGCCCGAGTGATCCTCGCCATCATCCTCGACTCGGGCAGCTAATTGTTCGAGCAGTAGAATTAATTAATTATTGTCGGCCGAGCAGTGTGCTCCCAGCCGACTTCATCGCACACTACACACTACAACAAGAGCTGTCAGGCCACACGACGTTGCGCGGAGTGGCACCGGCACCGACTTCACTCCACCGCCACCGCCCACTTACTCATTGAACATGGAACATCGTCTATGCCATTCATCACTTTTATTTTTATTAATTTATTTTTAGATAATTTAATTTTTAAAACTATTTTTGTTTCAAAAAATAATATGCAACAGATAGTTTAGACAGTGGTATTTAAATATTTAATTTTTTATTAAAAAATTAATTTAGAAATTTTAAAAAATCAATTTCTGATATTCAGAATATTGGCAAAAATAAAAAAAACAAGATAAAAGATGTGTTTGTGTGATTTGGGTAAACCAGTGAAACGTTTAAGCTAGTCAGGTGACCGGTGACGATTGATGCCAATGGCGGTGCCTGAGGGCAATTGATCGCCACACCACTATCGGCCAATATACGCGTGTCATCTTTCAAGAAACGTTATGTGTGTTGCAAACCAAGTTAATCAATATTTAACTTTGGTTCCTGTCTCTGATCACTAGCAAAGTCAATCATTTTCCAACAAATGTCGTCCTTTTTTTATTTTATGTTAGTCCTTACATACACCGGTACAAGTGCCACGGGCAAAGCCAGTTGCGCAGCGGCATCACTGGCTGCCATCTGCCCGAGATCACCATCGATCAAGTGACTCTGACTTGAACCAACTGTAATTGAGACGACAAAACGAGCTTGATCGAGATTGGAGGGATTGAAGAGAATGCAAAGAGAGTGTACAGAGAGAAAGTGTCGCGCCGTCAAGACGGCGACCAGTCCAGTTGGCGGTTATCGAAGAAGACACTGGCGCGCCCAGGTAGCGCCAATCGACTTCGTGAGTCGCACTGATAAGTCTGATTGGAAGTGATGTGCACTCTCCTCTCGTCGACCACACCACGTATATTACACGTGCTTGATTGCCACTAGCCTGCACCTCAAGTTAGCTTGCAACAAGTTATCCAGCCAAATTCGAAATTACACTATGCACACAACTCAGCACGACAGCGCGGTATTTTTTCAAGTACTACACAAAAGTAGAAGCGCGTGTTCAAGTGTGTGTGTGTGTAAGCAAGTGGTGCGCGGGTTGATGGGCGCCAAGGCTGCCGACGCGTGCCAGCAACACGGCATGGCGCCCTCGGCACTCTCGCCGTTTTGGTAGTACAGTGTGAACACTCGAGCACATCTACTCGATTCGCTAGCAATCGAAAGCCGATAGTCTTTGTTTTATGGGCTGTGATTCTGGTGATAGCTCAAAGTGCCAATCGGCAGCATTTGATAGCACTAAGGTGATACTCGGCCGTAAACGGGGTCTAATTGGCAGCCCGATGCCGACGGCATCACAATCGGCCCACTGCCGTTTGTCCGTCTGTCGGCGAGTGCCATTGAGAGAATGGCGCATCAGTGTCTGTCCGCGTAAGTGTCAGCAAGCAGCCAGCCAGCAGGCAGTATCGTTAATCTCGAAGCACCGTTGTGCGAAATGGTTTGGTCAGCGGCACCTCGATTGCTACTGTTTATGACTAGCGCGTACTCTTTGCTTGAGGATTAATGGTTGTAAAAAACGCGCAACAATTGCTTTGGCACAGCAGGAGCCTATTCACCCAAGTCAAGCCGGAACCGACCAACCAAGTTCCTAGAATAGCATACAAGTTGTTTACTTTAATCAAAATTAATTTGATGACATCCAAAATGTTTCCAAGGTTCTTGGCTTGGCCTCTCCATCTCGAGTAATTGGCGTACTGTCCAGTATTTGGTTTGGAGCGCAGTGTTCACTCGACGCAGTGCACGCATAGATATTGCCTGGAGCAGTTCCACCACCGCTTACAGATACATTTTCGCCTCCGCTATTATGGGGAGCATGGCGGCCACGGTTTCCACTGCCAATATTTCCCAATGCAATGTTGCATTTCTTTCATCTTTGTGCTGACTTACTTCATTAGAAAGACTTGGAATCAATGTGTCTAAGTCGATTTATTGAACATTTTTCCATTACACATATACCGACATTTTCTCCTAGTTAGTCAAACTATTGTTTAACCCAAATGGCCTTGTGAGAAAATTTTGTAATGGAATACGACAGGCATTCCAGGTGTGAGCCATTTTGAGTTGGTTAGGACACCACTACTACCAACGACCACCAGCAGACGGTCACAGCGGTGGCGGGGGCGAGTGGCCTGGCTAATCATCATAACTCAACTCTGGCGTGTGCCTCTCAGCGTGTCAGTTGTTCCAGTGTTGAGTGCGCATCCGAAAAGTGCCGTCTCACGGTGACGAAGCGACTCCAAGTGTTCACACTAGTGAGCACGCGTCCGGCCGGTTTGCGGCATGTCGCGCAACAAAGTGGTTAAGCGGTGGTCGGTGGGTCCCGTTGCACGCGTCGCCAAAGACCACTGCAGAGTGGACCAGTGCCTCCTCTGCCTCCTCAGCCAATGGCAATGCGAGGTAGTGTGGGCGCGATGTGAGCGGATGGCAATGAGTACTGCCATAGATCACCTGGGCCAGTGCAGTCACTATTGCCACCAGCAATGTCTGCCATCGTCTCGTGCAGAGGCCATACGCCAACGGCAGATTGCGATTGGCTTTGTGTGCTCAATGCTGCAGTTCACGTTGACTGTGACTGGCATACCAAATGAATTGTCAAGCAGGTCCCAGATGGGACACGCGCGCTAGTCAGCAATAATCAAACTGAATAGCAGCATCAAACGTACAGCGAACGAGTTCAAAGCAGCAAAGATCGCTTTTATCGTTTCTGCTCGTGTTCTGACTGACTTAGGCCAATCCAGTCACACAGACCATTATTATTTTCAAATTTTTCTTAAAAAAACTCCCGCTTTGGTGTGAATTGACTTGCCAAGTTGAGTTGGTGTTGACGAGCATTGTCTTAGGTCTGTGTCCGCCGGACTTAGACCCATCACAACAAAACTATTGTTATTGACCCAAGCTTGGCGGTGGCCAGGTAAGCCAGCGCGTGCACCAACTCAGCTTCTCATTCATTCACCTTTACTTGTGCGTACGATAAATCAGGACAGGAGTAATTCAATTGCCACCAGTGCCGCATTCGGTAGCAATTTGTTTGCTATTTGGCTACTCTGTTGACAAATCGGTTCCAAACTGAGGCTTTACTACCCCCCAATAATGAAACTAATTTCCGAATCGGGTGATTGTTACCAGTGACGAGGTGAGGACGGGCTCTGGGCACCGCTGACGAGGTGACAATGGATCGCAAGTCGAACAAAGCACAAGTTGGTTTGCGACCCCGAGTAGCCCGCCCGAGAAGCGTGCTAATCACTGCCGAGCAGCTCAACTGGCGACAATACGTGCCAGTTGGCTTGTGAGTGCCACTGTCATTGCGCTCTCGTTCTCGTTTGCTTTCTGGTGCGCGATGACACCGTTAAATTTATGGATGTCGCCCGTGCTGTGGTCGAGTTAGAGTACTATACTAATCGGCTTAGCTAGTCTAGATGGCTTGACTCATCCTTCCATTGTCCCAGATGGCATGAAGGCAACGATCGCACCCAGTAGCGTGCACAATGTGCCACCCAACGTGTTGGTAATCAATAATTCGGGACACAGTTGCCTTTACAATGTGTCTTTTACGCCATATAGATTTATATACATTTTTTCTTATTATCTGTTCTATGTACGTTTAATCAAGGTTTCTGCTAGTAACCTGCTCACCTCGATTGCAAATTTAAAGGAGTTTTATCTATGTTAGAAAAAAATATGTCGCGCACAAGAATTAGTTTGGTGTTCTAACTCTAATTAGTAAGGTCAGATTACCATCATCGATCTCTCGACCACTTGGTTCGATTGACCATTAAAAACACATGTGGTCTAACAAATGCTGACAGTCGGCCATGTTTGTCTCAATTAAAAAGGAGAAAAAAGAGGATCAGAGTAAAAGTAAGAGCGAATGGATTAGAGTGGTGTGGTGGGGAGCGATTGCAAAGATCGATTGATAAATGAGCAGCGAATGCCGCTTGACAGGTGCGATGATTAGAGAGTTGACTGGCTGCTATGCAGGAGATTGACTAACTAGCCAAGCCAGAACACAACACAGCATCGTTGCACCTAAGAATTGTCAGACAATTCCAAATCGATCATCGCCAATCAGTCACCAAATTGGTCAAAATCCATCTCAAAATGTGTTCCGAAATGATTGGATTGCTTATAGGGTGGATGTGGTGAGCTTTTGTTGGTCGACAGCATCGGACGCGGCACACTGACACTATGGGTGAGTGAATTGTCTGCGGCAACAGAGCAGCAGCAGTGTGTTGTCAAGTGATGAGAGGCCGAACTCTGCCACTGTGCCACAGTGGCGGGCAGGGCTGTGTTTATCCGCTCTCGCGTGCGCCCGGGTGTTCGAGTCAATATTAACACACTTCCCTGGCTGGATACTCTCGAGTGGTTGCTTAGGCCAAGTGATCGAGACAAGGTACTATAGCAAGTACACGTGGTTGCTGCCATGTGCTCACAACTATGACCACCTCCCATCAATGATGCTATTGCTTCATACTTTGTTTCTTTGCCCTTGGTGCTTGTTGATCGCGCCAGATTAATGGAACACTTACCTTCGGTAAAGTGCACAGTGGCACGACCGCTGATCGTGTGACGCAATGCGGATGGAGCGAGCGAGATGTCGAGAAATTCAAGTAATCGCAAGATTGAGACACGATCGGCAATGCGAGTGATTAATCACCACAAATCGTTAGAACGGTCAGACGTTCCTAGTCGAGAGAGAGATAGAGAGAGATGAAGTTTCTCACTTTTCAGCCTTCTTGCCAAGGGGAGTAGAAACAAGGTAAGTGGTGAGACTCGTTTCAACTTCGGGTCTCAAGTTATCAATTGCGCTTCGAGGTAGCACTAGAGGTGAGGAGAAACACGCCAAGTTTGAATGCCACAATGATGTGTTTGTTTTGTTGTGATGGTCGACAACGCGTCAGCAAAGCACGATTTTGCTTGTCTGGTGACTGCCACTCTAGCTCGGCGCGCGCCCATCAAATACGAAGCAAACCCAAAATCGTCATTTGTCATAATTGCCAGTTGAATTATGCCGCGTAATTGGCGGAGGTGGTGGGGCAAAGAAGAGAAACAGTGCTAGTGGTGTAGTTTCATCCGATACCACCACTCACAAAAAGTGCCGTCTTTGTTGCACACAATCACCCTTAAGCTTGTCTAATGCTAACCTTTTTGTCAAACAAGAAAGAGAAAATAAGAGAAAGTAAACTGCTAAAGATCATCATGGCAGATAATGCCTCAAGCAATGATCGCCTGCCAACCGTGTCTAATTACGCAGCTAACTTTTAAAGTGGTGATGCCACAGATCTACTCTCTACATTTATTAGATGTTCCACACTCCATATACACTTTTTCATTTTTTTGTTTTTTCAAAACTATCTGTTGATTGAAAATTTAAGATTTGACTTGTAAATTAAACAATCAATGGTTATCGTTTTCAGCAACTAAAAGCTTTCGTTGAGATGTTTAGTTGAACTGGAGTTGATGACTTGACACTTTGACACTCGCTCGCTCGATGCAGGCATTGATGGAACAGCAAAGGTGGTGAAGGTGTGGGCGATGGTTGAGATAAAAGCGTTTTCTTAACACACTTAGGGTTGGCGGCTGTGGACATTGGACGCGGACACAACAGTGACACTTACACTTCACCAAGTTGTTCCTTGGCGAATTGTTGCATGACTTCAGTTTTTCTTACTTCATTTAAACTTTAAAAATTAAATTTTAAAATGTAGATGTTTTAATTTTAAATAAAATAAATAAAACAAAATAAATGCAAGACAGAGTTAGATAACAGTGTATGAAGGAATATGATGTAGTATAGATAAGTGTATATTGATGTCACTTAATAGATATCAGATCAGGTGTGATGCCAAGTTTTTACAATGTAGACGGTAATGACAATCAAACTCAAACTCTTGCTTTGATGGAGGCATACACACGCGCGTCTTGCATGGCGTCTCGTTTCAGACTGAAACGCTGGTTGAATGCAAAAAATCCAGAATGACTTGACCACGAGTGTGCTTCGGGAGAGACAGAAAGAGGAGAACGAGCGAAAACGATGTGAAAGACAAGCTTCGCAGGCGAGAGAGTGAGATGAGGCTGAGCGCTTGTGGTGGGAGTGCATTCATTCTACTGTGCCACTACTACCGATCGAAGCTCTGCCCAAGTTTCATTTCTATTGTTTGCTTCTACCTGGTTCCTGGTTCCACCTAAGCCTGCCCATTTTCGGGCACTGAGTGAGTGAGTAAATGAGTGAGTGAGTTAGTGGGAGAGAAAGAGAGAGAAAAAGACAATGTAGAAATGTGGATTCACAGTAGAGCCGAAGCGCGTCTCCCGAACGGATCGGTGGGTTGACTTGGCTGGCTCCTGGTCAGCCGACCAAACGCCGGTAGACTACAGTGGTGGTTTGGGGCAGACTGGCTATGTAAATCAGGGGAATGGCTTTCGGGCACCACTGACCACCGCAGCATGCTAAGCGAAAGATGGTAATGCGATTAGTCGCTGTGTGTGTCACCGCGCGACCTGCCTGGATTTATCACACCTTGCCTCATTAGGAGACGAATTAACTGGTGAGAGTGCGCCTGCCGCGCGCTCCCGTACCCAAGCCTTCTA
Organism: Rhinocypha anisoptera; assembly: GCA_011762765.2. NCBI lineage: Eukaryota > Metazoa > Arthropoda > Insecta > Odonata > Chlorocyphidae > Rhinocypha > Rhinocypha anisoptera. The sequence goes on from WURS02383325.1 coordinate 26,015, forward strand.
CCGCGCGATCCGATGAGAAAGTGCGCACCCTGAGAGATTGCTACCAACAGTTTTAGTACCGCACACGCATACAAATTTACGCCTTTTCTCATTCCCAACTTCTGTTTTGTTTCTTTCGAAATGACATCCATTAGACTTAATCTTATTACACTTTTAACACTGTTACAAGATTTCAAGGCTAGTTTAATTCAAAAATTTATTATTATTTTCTTGCACTTGAAAATCGATTTAATATTAATGCGTTTGGCATCCTATGACTATTAAGTTTATATTAAATTTATTTTAAAATTATTAAATAAAGTAAGCAATAGATTGGAGATATATTATTATAAAAAATATATATCTATAATGGTATGAGGATGTGTCATGGGAATTGAAATAAAAGTAACTAAAGTGAACAGGTGAAGTGAGTAGATTTCCGAGTGGTCATATCGTCATCGGTCATCGCACAACTCTATTGGGAATTTTGAAAGTCATGGTGAAAGCAAATGGAAAACGTGTGCGTATGAGTATGATGGAGTTGTAATTTTGATTTAAATTTAAAATTATCTCAATTCTATCGAAAAGCATCGGTGTATGTGTATGTGAGTGTGTATTTGGCTTTGATGCTTTCCCTTTTCCTTATACACTCCCTTTGCAAGTAGTGTTAGTGCGTTGAGTAGTAGCGAGATGTAATCGTCATCCTAGTCCATCTTCATCGTGGTCGTCATCTGGGGATTGGTTCCTACCACAATCGAGTCTATATCTTTTGCCACCATCCCTACAAATAATTCTCTCTCTCCATCTCTCTTTTACTACCAAGCCGGATTGTCCATTTGTGCTTTCCCCTGGTTCACTCCTTTATCCTTCCATCCGGCTACGCGAGCAAAACTCATTCCGAGTCACTTTTTTTCAATACCCATCCTGGGTATCGTTTGTAATTCGGCGCGCCAAAGTTGCTGCCGCATCACTTGATGTTGTCAAACAAACATTTTACCGTCGTTTGAACTTGGTCTTAATGGTTGCTAGCTCGCTTATCATCTCTCTCTCTCACTCACTCTTATTTCTTGCTACCAACTCGCTTCGATATCGGCCGGTCTTTCACTATTATTTAAGCAAGTCAATTTTGCATTAGTAGTACCAGTGAGATGGTAGAAAGTGGATAGAGAGAGAGAGAGAGAGAGAGAGAGAGAGAGAGAGAGAGTTGAGTTGAGTTGAATAGGTTGCTGGCGCGGTGGCGGCATCACCTTACGTTAACTGGCGCACTATTTGCCCGTAAGGTATCCTCGACTTGGTTTTCTTCTTCTTCGTTTTCGTTGTCCAGATTCCGTTGGTGGTGGTAGTGAGCGGGCGGCCATACCCAAGGCGCGTTGTTGCTCCAATCCCTCTGTGAGCCGCACCTTAAAGAAAAGAACACCTCGTGGCGAGGCATCACGGAGATGCCTCACTAGCTCCCTTCGACAGGCTCCATACATCTACCACTTGTTTGTTTTTTGTGCCAAGGAGAGAGAGAGAGAGAGAGAGAGAGAGAGAGTTTGTCGGTGAGTGGCACTGGCACCTCTCTGTGCCTCACCTTAGAGTGACTTCGAATCCTCCATTTAGCTTTGGAGTCTTTCATTCAGATCCATGTCTGGCTGCCCCCTTCTTGCAAGATTGAGGCTTCATTTGCCATCGGCTTATCGGCGATGAGCCTCTCTCTCTTTCTCTCTCTCTCTCTCTTTCTTTCTTTCTCTTTCCCTCATTCTCTCTCCCCCACTGTTCCGTCCGACTGTCCAGTCATTCGTACTTTTTGACTTGGATTTCCTATCACTGTCTTATCTTTTGCGACAAGACGCGATGCCAGTCTTTCTCTCTCTCTCTCTCTCTCTCTCTCTATCTATCTCTCTCGAGACTGACTTTCAATCAGCAAAGTCCGTTGTTGCGGTGACCACTTGGCTGAGCACTAGTTTGCGCTACAGGTGAACTGCGCTTTGCTTAACGTGGCATTTGCCTGTTTACCACCTCCATTTTGACCCGGAGAGCGTAACCAATTAATCGAGAAATTTACGACTTTCCCAAGGCAGAGTATTGCCGGAATGATATCAAAGCGGCACGCGAGTAGTAGGAAAAAACGAAAACAGGCAAAGGGGAAATCGTGAATGATACACGTTTATACAAATAGTGGTGCGCAAAGTGTGGTATGGTTCACTATTCACAAGTTGCAAACTCAATTCACTCTGCGGTTTTAAATATAACAAGAAAAACTAAAATACATCAAATGTTCTCTCCATACCTTTGAAAAAATAGTACAATCCGTGAACATAAAATATCATGTTGAAACTACCGGATGCACGTGTTACCTGGCATGACATTAGCCAAAAGGGCAATAGATCACTTGAGACGGGCAATTGCGAGTGAGACCCGCCAGGATGGCACCGGCTTTTGATGAGCAATCTAGTGGCCACTACGCACCGTCTGCTTTCGTATTCATCAACCCCACTATCAATTCCACTCACAACTTCCATTGATAAAATTAATTCCGACGTAAAGTGATGGAGAGTGGCACGGGCGACATGTCAAACTGCACAGGTTGAGAGTAAGGGGGGAAGAGAGAGAGAGAGAGAGAGAGACTTGACTCACCTCAAACTTACTACTTTACTCCACCAGAGTGATGTACTGATGATGGTTCATCATGACCACAGCCCTACTTTTCGCAGATGATACACCAAGATGATATGATTTGTGACTAAGAATCCTAATCTCTCTCTCTCTCTCGCACTCCCTTTTTGTCGTTGATGTTGATGCACTCTACAACTCACTGTCAAAACTACAAAATATAAATCAATTCAACTTGTAGTAGACGTTTACACACCACTAAGCGAACCGTACAAATTAATTCTGTTTTTTTAGTATAGTTAATACATTTGGTCAGAATGTTTGTAAAAAACAAACGATGCAGTATTTCCGAGCGACTCCTAAGCTAAAAGCCAATGATTAATGGTTGCACACTGGAGAGTGACCGAGTGCAGCCTGCTCAATGGGTTAATGATCAAAATCGATTGATCGACGCCGATGCGTGTTTCGGGGGTTGACAGCCCGATTGGTGAGGTGAAAATTAATTATTAACTCAAAACATCGATCTTGCCCAATTGATGAAGTTGAGAGAGAGAGAGAGAGAGAGAGAGAGTGAGTGTGTGGGTAAAGAAAATGCATAATACATCACACTGATCGAAATCCGAGTAATATAATCTAAACATATTCTTAGTCAAATCACCTCTTGACAGGCTGATAATTGGTCAATTAATTGCTTTTTGGTTATCTTTGCTCAAGCACAGTCTAGAACACAATCTAGAGTAATATATATATATTTAAACAACAATTTTATTTTAAGTTGCAATTAAAAGCATCACAACCACCTTGTGTGTGTTGCGTTCAAAACTAGTAATTTTTCTCTTAGCAATGAAATCATGTTAATTTTTTTGTCTGTTTTTTACTGTTGTTGCTAAAAAGTTGTTGTTGTTGCCGTAAGTGAAACCCTGCAATTAGAAGAAGAAGCTACTTAGCAGAACGACTTTGACATTGCACATTGTTTGCGTGCATTGCAGCCAATGTTTGAGAAGCCAAGGAAAAGATGCGAAATGAAGAAACAATTCAAACAAGGTGTGCGTTGGAGGGTAACTTGCGATAACTTAACGCAAAAGTTTGCGCGCACACCAGACCTTGTAAACGATGCTAATTATTGTAAGTATTATTAAATTATGATTAAATCTAATTGTCAGTTCTATCCCAAGAGGGAGAAGATGGTGAAAGGAGGGAGAAATAGTGATAGTGTTCCGCTTGCCCAGGGCCTCGATAAGATGCGGCTCAAGTACTAAGTGTGGTAAGTGTGTGTGTGTGTAAGCCTCACTCGGGACTGGTCACGAAGTGTAATAGAGACACCGAAAGGAGAGATTACTCGCCTGGCTCGATGGATGGCACATGGCCCGGGTGAGTGAGCGCGAGTTGTGCGCTGTGAGTAATTAGCGCCAATTATGCACTGGCTCGCGCGCGCATCGCTCTTCGTCTGCTTCACTGCTCGGCATCATCGTCCGCAATGGATGGTAGATCGCGGGAGAGAAAGCGAGGTGCGCGCGCAAGCACGAGTGCGAGTAGGGCAATTTTGTCAAATTATGGCCATTTATGTAATTGAAGTGGCTGGCCAAGTGCCATTCAAGATGCCCGCCAGCCGCGGCAAGATGCCCTGAGCCTTCCACGGTCTGACGGGGATGGTCACTGCCTAATCGTCCTTCTCGATGCCGAGGTAATTCGAGAAGTGAGCACGCATTGTGCACACACCAGCACCCCTCTAATGAATTGATCCGATCAGTGAAAGTCCGTGCAACACTGAAACCTGGTTTAATGCCGCTTTGAGGCTTGTAATAATAAATTGAATTAAGTTCCTTGAAGTCGGCGCGTACACATACACTTGATCTCTTCGACAGGTTGGAAATCCCAACGGAAAAATTCCCAAATTTCTCACTAGTTGAACGTCAATTTTTTTGCATATTGATAATCTACTATATCAGCTGAAATTACTCTCCTGTAAACAATCCAAAACACACATGTAATATTATGTAGTTTTCTTCTACATTCACATTATATACATTTAATATAGAGATTTAATTAAATTGTATCTAAAATTAAATGTCTTTCTTTCAACTATTTAAAAGCTATAAATTAATAATAAAAAACATTGTTAACTTAAATAATTTATTAAAATAATTAAAATTGTATAATGGAAGTGCATTTTGTGATATTAGGTGCAGTGCAATGTGTCGTGGTTTTGGAATCGCACTAAGTCAAGCAACTCGTGCAAGAGATATTAGTTTGGTTCCCCGTTGATCGTATTTCACATGAGTTTAGAGGTCACTGGATAGGGGTGGCGTGGCATCGGGTGATCTCGCGCCCAGTACGCTACCCTCGACGTGTCTAGAGTCCAGTTGCCCGGGGCGAGCACGACTAGATCGGCACGCTAACCACACCAAGTCGAATCGAAAAAAGGATGCCTCACCGTCAATGACTTGACGACGCAATACACTCAAGACCGGCCACTAATTAATAATAATGCCATAATGAATGGAGTATGCCGTTCTCGGTGCGCTATGGAAAGCTTTCAACCTCGTGGGTTTGGTGGGGGGTGGTGGTCAGTGATCGACTGGGCATCGATCGGGCGCTATCAATCACTTCGATGGCGTCTGCTAGCAGCGTAATCAATCACCGTAACGGCGACTGGGCGCGCCAAGCCTTACGCCCATTCGCCAGGGTGTCTCACTGTCCGGTGGCTAAGCTAATGAGTCACAGCCAGGTGGTGGCCCGGTAGGCTTAGCACGGCCCGGTGCACTAACTTTGCCATTGGTGCAGTGCAACGTGCTCACACATGTTTTCACGTTGGCGCGATCGTGGCACCAAGTGGAGCCATGCCGAATGAAGCACGCTAATGGTGGCAGTGCCATCATGGAGATTAGCGCGCGCAACGCCACCAACGCGACGCGGCCTGCATGCGTAATCAGTCTGCCGGCGACTAGCAGTGAGGCCCGCGTGTCACATTGTTTGCCCGCACTTTTTACCCGGTCTACCACTGCCACTATTACTCGAAGGAAAGGCTTCCCACTAACTACCGTTAGGCCGCATCGGAATCTCAAATTCTAAAGTTTCAATCGGCGATGCGCGATGGGCTTGCGCGTACAGGCTACGGGCGCGACTACTGACCACTTGATTGATGAAGTGCGCTGCTTCCCATTAGTATTCTACATCGCCTTTCACTCCAACAAGTCGTCTGTCCCAATTGATTTTCTAATTAGAACCGATCGCGAGTCGGCAAACGTGTTGAATCGAGAGCCAGAATCGCTAGCGCGACGCGCCTTGCTCGCGTCGTGATGCGCTCTCCTCGCTAACGAGTGTCACGCTCGTTCCTTTGCCACCACTTCCGCTTCTAGTAGCTTCACTCAAGTGCATTACTTGCCGATCATGTTGTTATCTTTTACCATTGTCAATGAGGTCTGGTATGTCACTCGACTTACTCGGTAACTTCACTAATTAGCATAATTGTGTATACGTTGTAATCATTTTAATAATGATGCGGCGTCTGTTATTAAAGTTAATTCTAATATAAAAAGTCTGAATCGATGTTCGGAATTATTATTGTAAATTGTGAAATAAATAGAATTATTTTTTTGCATTTAAAATTTATTATTATTAGTTAAAATTATCACCCATAGTCTCAAGTAGTCACTGGTGTCAAATAGCTTTACTTTTGAGCCCATATTTCTATATTTGTTTACTTTAATTTACCTGGACTCATCTGATCACTTGTTTTTCTATGTGTTCACGTTAATTCATCACTTCATGTCTTGGTACGTGCTTTTCTGCACCCGACACCAAAAAACCAATTTGAATAAAACAACATTTTTTCTAAATTTTGTTACACTATTTTATCCGATTCAAGACGTGACTCAAATTAGTTGGTTGGACTAAGATGTTGCCAAAAAACGACCACAAGCAAGAGTTAGAGAATATAATTTATTAAGAATCAGTTGGAACTTTTCCACTTATATGGTCCAATTTCAAATGTTTGGTTCGCTATCACTAGTCATTGAATCATTCTTTGTTTGATTTTTGATCTTAATCTGCACTCACAGCCCGAGAGTTAGCAATGAATGCAAGTGCGAGTAAATGAATGACGCAGAGAACAATGCAACCGGCCGCCAAAGACAAATTTGAGGGAGTCAAGCAAAGCTGGACATGTTTGCACTGAATCGACATCAACATCACTACATGGCACCACTGTGAGGCATTGTGCTCAACGCTCTGGGCGCCAGTAGGAAAGACAGAGAAAGAGAGAGAGGAAACGCCATCAGGAACAACCAGCCCGCAGCTGGCGCGGTAGTTTGATGATGATGGTTGCCATTGGAATGGCCATGTCGCTCTCCGCTTTGTCTTTCACTACCGCTCACTGGTTCGTCATCGCGGTCTCTGTCCACTTCGTGTCACTTCGTTTGTTGTCTTGGTTTCCCTTTGCTCTACTCTGTAACGTGATACATCGTGAAACGCGTGCGTGTCACGCATCGCTACGCTGGACAGGACAGAGAGTAAGAGAGAGAGAGAGAGAGAGAGAGAGAGAGAGAGTGAGGGTGAGAGAAAGAGGGGGAGAGAGAGGGAGAGAGAGAAAGAGAGCAATGACAGTGCGGGCGTCCGGCCGGTGTGCGAGGGAGCAAGCAGGCAGAATTGCGCCTTCTCCATACTGAGCCAGTGGCTTCATTCAAAACAATACAACTCTCTCGGTGTGCAGAGACACTGGCAGTGTACTCGAGCCAGTGCCGGCTAGCCGTGCACTCACTTTGGCATAGAGTCCCGACTTTGGGCGGCACCAAATTGCTTTGTGTGGTGGCATCTCATTGGTCGGCGCCACTGCGCCATTGATAGCGCGATGGGGAGTTTTAATGGCAACTCTCAGCAAGCGGCACAGTTGGCAACGAGGCGTGTCTCGCGCCAGTCGCCCGATTCGGCAGATATTGAGCCAAGTGCGCCAAGGGTGCCAGTATCAGTCCGTCTGTCGGACTGACGACAGCCTCTCTTCGGCTTCGGTGGCAACCCGATGCTCCCACAACCGACATGACACCCCACAAAACTCGATTCATTCCTGTAGATTTGCATCACTAGTCTTGGAACTCAAACCAAACTTTCACAGAACTAGTATCAACTAGACAACTTGCTTAAAAGTTTGCTCAATCAATGGTCATTTGGGTAGTTTAATCCAATCCGATTACCTTTACAATAATTTTTAGGTGGATTAATAAGTAAACTTAGATTTTATTTAAATTAATCTCAATTATTCACTTAACCTATTCATTTAAAATGTCTGGGGGTATTATAGCAGATTTTGTTGCCTCTAATGTTTTGTTGATTTTGTATGCAAAATACCTGATTTCGCAAACTCATTTAAAGTTTCCCGTACATATATCAGCATTAAAACACATTTTTTAACGGAACTTCGATTACGACAAGTTTACTGAATTAAACTGTTTTTATTAACAAATTAGCATAGCAATCAAAAAGCAATGCTATTACCCACTTTTAAACATGTTTCGCATATGTAAATCATACTAAATGCTTATGATGACAAGATTAGATTAAACAATAAATCAAAAACTAATAATAATTCAAGGACAAAAACAAGCTAGTGTAGCTATAAATTTTTGATATTCAAAAAAAAGAGATTAAAGTGAATTGTTTTTTTGTTGTTGTTGTTGTTGGAGAGAAGTTGGTGCATGAATAAACGGGCACAAGAGGTGACGAGGAACATCGTCACCAGCACTTGTTCATGTCATGGTGTGATCAATGCAAAGCACGCACCAAGTGAAGCGAAGTGCTCAATCCAGGTACGAGTGTGTGTGACCCTCTGGCACCGAGCAACTAACCGGTGCGACTAGACTTGTCGCTCGTTAACAAATGCACCGGCACGAACCGACCTGGCCCAGTTTGTCGCCCAATTACAAACCGTGCAGCCGGCTTGCTGACCAATCAGGCAGGCACCAGAGTTGACTCAAGTTCATCAACAGATTGATCATTGGCCGTAATGGCCAATTGAGTCTATGTGTCACCCGTGAGGCTTTCCACTGAATTAGCTCTCATTGCAATTGAAGGCTGTGTGGTCTGGTCTAGGCTCCAGGTCTGGCTACTCAATTCACGCACGATTTACCACTATCACACAAACCACTTTAATTCACTAGTCTTTGGCACTCAATTTGTTTCGAGTTAATTTGTTTATAAAAATTCTTAGTTTTTAGTTTATATATTTACTTAGCAATAATTCCAATGCACAATTGGTGAATTTCTGAAACAAACATTGTAGCTGCCTTTCTCTTTCTCACTCTCACGCTGACCAGACGTGACAAGCGTATCAAGCAGTATATCCCAAAACTACACTCTGTAGATTCTACCGGCCTTTGAGTAAACCTACGCCACCAACCGTTTTATGATCACAACTAATCAAATCAAATTGAGCCTAGTAGCTTGCAATGGAAAATAAAAACAAAGTTTAAAAGCAAAATGCTTGAAGAGATCAGCTGGCGTGTGGCAATAACGTCAAGCATCTGTCTAGGCCAAGTGTGCGTGCCACGTGACAACGCCAGCTATAAGTGCACCTCGCACTAGTTGGTCTCGATCAAGTGACAGTCAAATGCCACTAAGTCAGGCATCATTTATTTAATCTGTTTGAGGGGTCAAATTGACTACTTGGCAGCAATCTAACGGGCATTGCGTGACCACCAGCTTGCGCGTGCTAACTTTCCAGGTGTTTGGTACACCAGTGACAAATCGTAAGAGCGCCAATTGCTTGCCCGATCTTGGCACATGGAACTGTTGTGTCAGAGGCTGTCAAATGACTCACTAGTAGACTTCATCGACACCTTCACTTGGCAGCTCACACACGGTGTGCTTGATGAATGGTCATCGGCATCGATGCATTTATTTGAATCGGCACGCACCCCCCACAGACTTGGTTCCGCCGCTAATTCTCGTGGCGCATCACACCGGCACTGAGCACCGCTAGTCACATTTTGCCGAGATCATTGGCATTACTTGATTACTCACATGGAGCGCACACTGACACCCACGACACCGACCAACCAACGATGCCCCCTCACTTTTCCCACCCAAGCACATCAATGCGGTGGCGACACCAACTGGGCACACAAGGGTCACTTCGCAACAATCTTTGCGGGTCATTTCAAATCACACACGCTTCGAGTCGAAGTGAGTCCGCGTGCCGCTAGATCTGTCAATCGATGCCACTGAGCGAGTAGACATTGACAGATCCGAGTGGCAGAACGCACATTGAAAGAGCCCAGCATGGCACCGATGACCTGTGGCTAGTCACCTAGCGCTGCGTGCATTCTCACCATCCATATGTCAATCGGTACCTGTACAAATCACCACGAGTCGCAACTTGAAACGATAGATGCCAAGTGTCCAAACAAACTACTGATAACAGGTGTATAGAATATAATACGACAGCAACAGTGCGATCAGTGCAAGTCGGCATCAACAAGAATTATAGTGAAACAAGGAAAACGAACAAGCAAAAAAGTGAGATAGAGAAAGAAAAAGAAAAAGAGAGAGATGCTGGCAAGATGTGAAAGGTCATAAAGATAACCTGACACTTGTCGGTAACACGTCAACGGTGGACTTGTGCTAGTTTGGCCCCCTTTCCCAGGTGGATTGCAACGCGGAGCCATTCGATGTGCACCGTTGCACCGTGTGTCCGGTGCTTATCGTCACTGGTCGAGCACTAATGGCTCGATAGGCAACACTGTTCAAGCCGCAATGACAACATAGTGTCCCAGGCAAAGTGAGCGGTAACACGAGTCGCGATAACGCGCCATCGCGCGATTGTGATCTTTCACCAAAGATCAAGATTAGTTAATCCTGATGGCTGCCATCGATGTACACTGCAATAAAGTGGCAACCCTCGGGGGCATGTGGGCGTGAGTGTGTGTGTGTGTGTGTGTCCTAACTGGCCATCAGTTTCTAAACTTGGACAATTTATTGTATTTTTATTCACTTATTACTGTCATTCCAATGCCTAAAAAACTATTATACTACTTGGGTATTTTACATAAAATACTAATACGAAAAATATATATATATAAATTTTTTTTAATTTTCAGTTATTTATATCAATAGAGATTTTTTAAATATAGACAATAATTTAAAAATAATTTGTTTATTTTTTAAATTTTTAAGTGAATTGTTGTTATTAATTTTTTTCCAAACTATTTTAATTATGTAATTAGTAAAATTCCAAATAAAATTTAATAATAAATAATAATTCAAAAATAATTAACTGAACTAGTTATAATTATTTCGCAAAGTTGCATTTAATTTTGAAATAATGAAATTAAATAATTATAAAATATTTGAATATAATTTGACATTTAAATAAAAAATTTAATGTAAAAATAACAAACTTTAAACTTGATTTTATTTAATATTTCATATTTAAAACTGTTTAAATTTTTTGGTGCTATAAAAATAAAACAATTATGGAATAATTTTATAACAGACAATTTTATTTGATTTTTTAATTACATATTTTTTCCTAAAGTTAAAAATTTTTTATGATAAACTGTAACAACACATTTTAAGTTTTGTTACTATTCAAATATATTCTTCAAAAAAATATTTTTATTAAATATTAAAAATCACTTAGGGGACATGCACATATATCGATATCAAAAAATAATTTTTTGAACCCTACCTCCCCCATCTGTGAGCAATTCGTGATCACTTAATTTAACCCTACCCCCCCCAGAATATATCGAGAGCAAACATTATTTTTAGGAATTCGGTTTATGACCAGTCTCTTAATCGAAAACGATTGTCTAACTTTCTTAGTTCTCTGATTAGGATGAAAAATTATTTATTTAACAAGTAAATTTCAAGTTATGTCAAAATGGGTTACAATATCTCGAAAACTACTCAAGTTAGAATAATC
>WURS02383434.1:0-17278 GCA_011762765.2 Rhinocypha anisoptera
TGGATTATACTACCACCTTGACATGTCCTATATTTGTGTAAAACAAATCCTGGGATCAATAAAATATTATTATTATTTAAAAAGTCAGTCAAAAACACTACATATTTGCAAATTAAAATAAGATGTGGTTTAAATATGCCATACCCCTAACAGCCTAAATAAATGATTTAAAGATCAATAGGATGTAAACAGAAAACCACTTCAGGTGTATCAATAGTGATTCTTTTCCCCATTAATGGTTTGGCTATAAATGATACTCTCACTTCCTTGTCTCAGTTACACCTACTTTTCAAACTGGAGAAGGAAAAAAACTACTACAGGGAAAAATGCAAGAGTACCCTTTTGACTTCTTACTGCAAATGATGATTTCCCTAATTATGAATATTAATGTTTTTATTCCTCATATATTCCTGCAAACAAATTCAATGGTATTTTCCAGAGGATTTATAAACTTATTAACCCTTTCAGTGCTATGGATGCCTACATGCATTTCATTGTATCAGTGCATTTAGCACTACTCACGAATATATGGCGATGTTCTCAGCGCTATGGATGAATATACATTTATAACAAAGTGCAGAAGCATTTAGTCTTAATAAAATTGTACATGCTGGGGATATTTAAATATTTTAGACTTCTGCGTGTAGCATGAGGCTCTGTTGGGGAAATGCTTAGCACTGTAAAGGTTAAAATGAATGCCTAAATTTGACATTTTTCTGTTACAATTCATGCAATGCAAAAATTCTTTTTCATTATTATGAAAATGTAATATCCAAGTGTATTACACAAGCATATTAGGGTAAAGCCAAACTTTTGTTTGTCTTTACCCTAAAAAAGACAAGAAACATGAGAGTAACTTCAGAACAAACATTAATAGGGAAGAGGGAATACCAGTTCAATATCAATAGATGAACTCTGAGTTGATTTTAAATTGAATAATGTAAAAGAATTAATAGCATCCTTTTTATAATTGTGAATTCTATATACACATTTTAGTGTACAGGCAAACAACAATGCAATATTACTTAATTAAAAATTCTCACTAGTAAATACTAGAAAAAAAATATTCACCTTATCAATTTCAGCATCTATCTGTTGGACAATTGCAGCCTTTTCATCAGCAAATAATGAACGGAGATTGGCACCCATATAAAGTGACATAGTTCCAAGGACTGCTAAGGCAGAGTTTCTAACAGCTGGATTGCTTGCATTCAATGCTTTCTTGATATTTTCCAATATAAGTTTTGCAGGAAAACTATTTAGAATGAGGGAGAAAAATTATAATTACCCTCTAACATTGAAAGAATTATTTGAATGAATGAATTGATGAATTCTACCTAGGAATACCAATCTTTGAACTTGAACCACTCATCCATACAGAATGGCGGAATCAAAATGTCCCTAAACTCTGAAAGCAAAACAAGGAAGAAAAGGTTTTTAAGGAATAATAAGTTCTCCATAAATATTGACCCTTGGAATGAGTGTTAAAACAGCTTTGAAATATATATAGCTACATGAGAAACTATTCACCTGATCGATGTTATTTTGAAAAAATTATTAATGTTACTATAAAATAATTACTTATTACCCTGATTACACATTAGCAAAGGAATCTTTGAGGAATGAAATGAGAATTCAACTGGGATGGGTGGGCACTTGTGAATCAGAATATGCAAAATACTCTCTTTCGATCTTATGAAATGTCTCAGCCTGTCTTGTAAGCAGTGTGGTGATTGACTGGAGTTTTCAACCAAAAACTGCCCTATTATTTTGGACTACTAAAGTATACAGTAATTGGTAACCGGATTCATGTGTATGGGCTTTGGAGAAAATCAATATAGAAACAACCATGTAATAATTTAAAAGCAAATAATATTCATATTCTGTGACTCAATTCAGAAATTAAGACCATTTTACCAATGAAAGAAGGCCATGAACACTTTACAATGTAGTCATACAGTATGACAATATGTTCTAACAAAAACGAAAAAACATAATCATAAAATCTCAAATACCATTTGACAAAATTGACAACAGAACTACAAAGAACTATGCAACCATATGATGCCAAACATTAAAAAAGAAAATTTTAAAATGGCATGTCACAAACTGGAATCTACAGTTACATAGCAGAATACATTGGTTCTCAAAACACCAGTAAAAAAATACATTTTAGTTACCTGAGTCCAAATTCTTTCATAGCCACATTAAGCCATGCTAATGACTCTTGGTGAGTTTTGGGACTTCGCAGAGCAAATGCTGCATCTAATACTGATGGTGCTACTAACTCAAGGGATGTACTTTCCGCCATTGAAGTTAAGACATCAGCAGCAACAGTTCCCAATTTGGCCTCCCCTAACCTTTCAGTAACGGCACTCACACACAGCTCCACACAGGTTCTACGGAAGAAAGTATAAAAAACAATAGACAACTAGCTCCTAAGTGAAGAATGATATGGCTACCTTTCACAAAAGGCTTCAAGGTAATTTACTATGCATAAAAAGGGGCAAACTGTAACTCAAATTATAGGAGTTCCTTTGTATTGAAATACAATTTTTTGCTTTTGATTTGAAACATAAATTATGAAATGAAGTATAATTAGCAAATAGCATCAAAATTGATGACAAAGTAGATGCCAAATGTATATGCAAAAGTAATTGTATGGCCAAATTTATCCATTACCGTATTTCTAACCTTTATGGCATTAATTTTATGGAGCAACTCCAGCCACTGCCAAGAACTATTTTAAAAGCAAAAACAAGTGATAAGGACTATGTTAAATTTACCCTTAAAAGTACAGAGGCTTCATTCCACAGTTGAAAAATAATGCCTTTAGTAGCTTTATGCATTTATAATAACCTTCACTTTATCAAAAAAATTATAGAAACTTATTTTTAAAACTTACCCATCAATATTACACATGTACTAAATAACCATGCCATTAGGGAGTGAAATTCAATTTGCTGCCAGAAGATGTAAGAATCTTTACCTGAATTTAAATTCTTTACCTAAATTCATATATTTTTTAAAATCATTATTACAAAAACTCATTATATAGTGTGGATGAATTTTTGTGAACTATGTAAGAGAACTATAAAAATTGTGCATAAGGCTTTAAGTATTGCAGTATATCTTCATTGTATGTTGAACTCATCTTCTCATAAATTGTATTAGTACATCATAAATGTTAAATCTTATGCCATATTATTAAGTATTCATATTTACTCTGTGTTATCTTTCGATGCTCCATGTTGCTTGTACAACTAGGTAGAGAACTAAATAAACAATACCTGGAAAATTTAGAGTTGTCCACCAATAGCTTAAGTGCTTCCAATCTTGCTTTAGCAACCTGCACATTTGAATCGCGCAGCCCTGGTTTCTTGTCAAGGGTACGAAGCAAAACTTGAGTCTGCATATCTTCTTTATCCATTTTACTTAATTCCTATTGAAAAAATAAAATTTTATTTCAAAACAAAACTGAGTAACCAGAAGAACCATAGCAACATACTACTAATTAGTATTGATAATATAACTGTATGTATATTATCTTTCATTCGGAATATAACAAGAGTAATATATTTTTTATACATTGTCTCAGGAAGAATATATAGAGCAGGAAGAACAGAGTTTGTAGGGAAAATGGAAACTTGCCAATTCCTGTAGAGAAAAATGATTTCCTCAATCAGGAATCATCCTACAGACCTTCATTTTTTCAGAACAATAGGTCATCTTGGAAGGGTACATTAAGCAATAAATCTGTAGTCTGTCACATATGTCCATATACCAGCAGGAACAGATCAAACTCAAACAAATGGTAAATTAAAATACAACAAGCAGGCATACAGGAGGAAAGAAGCATGGTACAAATTCTGTGTGTAAAGTTATACATAAAAATAGCTATGGGAAGGAGATATATGATAAGCAAACATGTGAGCAATATTAATATAAACACTAAGATTAAAATCCCTTTAATAACAATGATAGTAAACCACATAAAGCATTATAAAAATAAGGGGCACTCACATATGCTTTTGGCATCAAGAGTATGTGCAGATCACTTGCTATGCCAGCAGATTAGCCGGCAGATTGAAAATGGGAGAAACATATTTCCAAATTGAAAATTTCAACACAAGAATGTCCAAATGCTGCTATAGTGAATACAAACTGGCCCCTAAATTACTAATGATTTCATAAATGAAGATGTGTCCTGGTGTCTCATGCCAACCTTCCACATGGAACATATGAAAAAGATTGTCTGAACTTGGTAAAGTGCTTAATGTTTTTATCACAAGAAACACGAGATTTTATTTATTTGAAATGGAAATATGGAAATTTGTTTTTTTTATATGAAAACTTGTGTGGTGAGACATGGATATACGTTATTGAACTTAAATCATCATCAGGTCACGATGACATTTTATTGAAAAAAACAGTGTAATATGTGGAATACAAATATTTGTGGAATAACCAAGTGTTATTACATGAATTACATAAAATGAATAGATTCCATAAAGTTATGACTGAAACAATGGATTAGATATTTTACGGGAGCTTCAAATTAATTTTTCCCATTGTACAGGACACTGGCATCTAGTAATAGCTCTTAAGTCAGGTATTTCGTTAAAAGACCTAGATAAAAACTTACTTGTGTAAATTGTTCCACCATTGATAGACGAGTTTTCCAATTTGCATCTGCAAGACCTGCTAGAACCTCACTTGAGAAAATTTCAGCAGCTTTCTCATCAGCCTCATCCTGGCTTATCTCCTTCTCTGTAATTTCAACAACGGCAGCTGGAACAGAGGGCCCTCCTGCACCACTCTTAGCACCTTTCCCCTTAACTGAACATGTAATGCATATTGAACAAAAGATACTACAAACACAAAATTAAAACAGAATGCATGCATAAACACAAGTCAAAAATGTGATAAAATATCTTAAGATCCATAACTGAAACAACTTTGGTAAAAAGAATTTTTTAAAAACAAAATGACATGAGACTTGATTTTCTGGTAAGAAACCACTTCCAGGCAGTTGGAGCATTATATTAAATTACGGGACATATTAGAAGAGTACTTTATGCTGAAGCCTGAATAAAAATATAAACCAAATGCACATAAATATGAAAACACATATGAAACACAACAAATAAAAATACAGGAATAGCATTCATGTACTGCTTTTGTCCAGTTTATAATGTAGTGGCAATTTAAAAAAAAAAACAGGGAAAGGTTGACATAAGTCAAAAGCCTCACTGTCTTCAACAGGAACCATAAATATGTAGACTACCTAATAATTACATAAAGACATAACACTTTCAAGCAGTGCTTTAGTCTACAGAAACAATAAGAGGAAGTAATTTCCTAATGTGCACTATTAAATTAAACATCTATATGAAAGATGATGGGTAAAGCAGCTTGTTTAAACATTGATCTACAACAAAGGTTTTTGTCTTTGGCACATCAAAATACACCAACCATACAGATGTTCCAAGTACAACACATGTGGCAATAATTTACTTAACAGTCAGCCAAGTCTCTTCATTATTAAATTTTTGCTGCAAACGGCAAAAATAAACATTACTTAGATGAACTGACTTAGTTAACTGAAAGGAAAACAATAAAGATATAATCAAGAAAATGTTGATGCTACCTTTATGGACAACAACAATTAAAAGTTCAGCATATCTATAAGATAAAACTTATTGTGATCAGTTTCACTATACTATAGTATTATCATAAACCTGATAAAGGTAGTGTAGTGAAATGGCTGTAATAATATGTTCATGCTTTAGGGATATAAAACTTTTATCTATGTACATTTTGAATTTAAAGTATTGGCCTTCATAATCTGTTACATGTATAAAACTTTCTTTAATTAAAATATTACTAAGATTCAGTAAACTTCGACCAACAAAAAATTGGTAGTTATATATTTTAGTAAGTAGAAAGACAATATCAACACAAAAAGGAAAAGGATTAATGTAGTAATGACAATTTCCTCAGTGACGTTGAAAAGTCTTCAGTATACGTACCTTAGACCAGCATCAAAAGAAGTGAGGATAAATGAATGAAATAAATTTGAAATTAGACTACAAATTAAGTGATAACTCTATTATTTTAACCTAGATAGATACTTGTAAAAATTCAGTTTTTTGAAACTATTTGAACACTGTTAAATCCTTAATAAGTATAGTTACACAAGATTACCTGTTGAGTGAAGTATGTATTCAAACTCATAGAACTGAATTCTAGCATGCAAATCTACACATAAACAGCAAGCAAACAAATAAATAAAATATAAACTAATGTGCAAGTAACATCATTAGAGACACATTATACCACCTTCAAAATAAACTGAACAAAAGCGACACAAAAAGCCATTCACTGCTATATATATATAATTAATCAGAAATGGCTTTTCAATGTGAAATAATATAAGAAGAAAAATATATCCATTAAGTATATAGCATAAAGATATTCAGAAGTAGGGGTGAGCTTATATACATCTTTCTATCCACCCAGCAGCTCTAGGAGCCAATCTTGGCAAACCAGTTTAGAACAGAGGTACACATCACGAAGAATGATGAAATATACATGAGCTGTTTGAATGTTGTAAGAAGCTTTATTAACATACCACTTTTGATCAGTACGAGAGCAGTTAGAAGCTCAGTAATTTTGAATCAAATTAATTAAAAATTTTAGTTGTATTTCCAGTGAAGGCTTTGGTGTTTTTTTTCGGTGTATGCTGTATGTAAAGTTCTCCCTTTCTCCACCAGGTAAAGTATTTCTTTGCCCAAGTTTTCAGTGGTTAACTCTGTCACTGTTTTCAACACCCAGAGGGTGACGACAAGCATCTTCACAAGAATTAAACGACAATTTCAGGATTCTATAATTTCCAAACTCACTTAAGCTATGCATAATCTCTCATTTCCTATTTCTCCTTTTGCTCTGTCCTCCAAAGAAGAAACAAGTTTCAAATCACCCATCAGGTGAGGATCTCTCTCCAACACCCATGATAAGTTTTTTTTTAAGTGCAGACACCTACACGTCCAAGGGTTGTAAGCCTGGAGTCTCTACAACACATGATGAATAGTATTTCCACCATAGACCAGGTCATTTTTGATATAACCACATTTCATGGGAAATGTCGTCCATTGGGAGAAAGACTAGTAATAGGTACAAGAATGAAGCTACTTAACTAGAAGATATTGGTTATTCGACAAAATATCAGACTGAAGAAGTTTACCCTAAGACTAGACCTCTATGTTGTTCAAAATTCTAACCAACTAAATCTAAACCTACAGCATTTTAATGATGAATGATCCTTTTTTCATAGCCAAAGCAAATAATGATACAATAATTAGGTATTTCAGTGATGCTTATTATGCTTCACAGCATAATCTTTTTTATATTTTTAGTGAAATTGGATTGCATTTTTTATCTATAGTTGTTTCAGTAAAAAAATAACTAAAGACATAAACTGTTCTAAGAAATTCTGAATATAAATAAAAACAGGAAATGGAATTTGATGATATTAGCTCACACCAACCAAGAATAATTCCCATAAATAACCATGCCATTCAAAAATTACAGAAGTACAATATAATCCAACCATTATAATGAAAAGATATTTCAAAAGCAGATTACAAAAAAAGTTATGAATATCGAACAACAATTAAGGAGTAGAAACGAGAATAATATTACACACATGATGCAAATTGAACCAACAAAATTTAGCAATGAATCCTTACAAATCACTATGAAATAAAAAATGAATTGCAAACAAATACACATCTAATAAAGGGTCAATAAACCGATTTAATATTGAGAAGTTTATATAAAATTTGTACTTTTTTACAGCTAAATATCAAATGATAATTGGATGCTACTTTTTGGGAAATTAATTCTTAAATAACAGCATATATCCTTTCTTATTATTACTAATGCAATTGTAAAAATGAAGGCACTATTATAAAAATATATTATTGGGGACATATTACATTTTTTACTATTTTCTTAACCGAAACTTTATTTGATACATTTCTTATTATGTTAATAAGCATGCATAGGCAAGATTAACATGCTGGCCCTAGGACTAATGATAGACCTAAAGTACATAAAAAAATGTATTCCTCCAATACAGAGCTCTAATTAAGGACTGAATAGCAGGTTAGAAGACTCAACCGTGAAGCTCGCAATACATTTAAAAGGAAATTAGAAAGGTTGCTAAAATGACAAGGATAGCCGACAATGACAGCTGACTTTGTAATCCATTTTAAGTAATGGAGTGACTAACCAAGTTTAAAAATCATAACAACAAAATATCAAAAAAATTTTGTTTCGATTAAGAATTATTTTTTATGTTGGTTATCAGTACATATCATTTTTTCCTTCTTGAGTGTACCATTAAAAAAGTTACTACGATAGCAAATGTAAAACATCACCTGCGGCCTTTTTTGGGACAGCACCCTTTTTAGCTGGTCCTCCAGCAGTTTGAGGTCGTTTCACAGGTACTGGAGCAGTAGATCCAGCCTTTGGTGCACCAGCTGGTATTCCTTTGGCTGGTGCAGTTGTTGGCCTCTCAACTTTCTTAGGTACCTTGGCCACAATAACTGCCTTTTCACAACATTCCTTAATCTGTAAAAAAATAAATCAAAGATATAGCAAATAAATAACCCTAAATATATACATAGGTGGTGTTATTGACCTTCTCTTGGTAGAAGCAATGCATCATAAGATAAAATAACACACTTGGTTCGGCCAGAAATTTGTTTCAACTGTCAAGTG
This sequence comes from Rhinocypha anisoptera, assembly GCA_011762765.2. Lineage (NCBI taxonomy): Eukaryota > Metazoa > Arthropoda > Insecta > Odonata > Chlorocyphidae > Rhinocypha > Rhinocypha anisoptera. Next base: position 8,788 of record WURS02383434.1, read on the forward strand.
ATCATCAGGTGTCCTACAGAAATTGTTGCAAGCAGGTGAGGGAGGAGGGGTGGCATTCGGTATCAATGGTGGGGGGTGAGTAATGTCATACAATAGCACTCAAAAAGAATTCACAACTAAACACATCACAATGAGTAATTGATATGAGTGAACAAATCAAGAAATTGTATCAGAAAAAATAAACAAGATAGCCATTAAACTCCATCCTCTGTATCTCCTCCTCTGTAAGTGACATGTCTGTAAAGTGGATGAAGATACTGTACCTCGGCTAGTTATTGCTTAGAGCCAAGAAAGTCAGAATAAGCCAAAAGATAATAGGACCAGCCTTCTACGAAAAAGCATACTTGAAACATCTTTTATCTAAAACCATGGATAAAATCCCAATAATAGAAAAGAATCAGAAGAGTGTACCAGCTAGGGTCCATATACATTGACCAAACAGGACTACAATTCCAACAGAGGATAAAAGAACACTACGGCTTGTTTAAAAAATTCAAGCAAAACATTTGCACGTAGAAAGGATCTGGATGATCTTGAACAGTTAGAGATGCTAAAGACTGTGGATTCAAAGGGTGAAATCATCAATCATAAATTTTATGCCTCCCAAGCACCTCTCCTACACCTTACAATGTTCCTGGCAACCCATTCATCCTAACGACCTAATACGTCACATTCGATGCTCAAAACTTTCCTTGAGTTCCAAGTAGACCTGTCCCCAGGAGCATTATTTACCCCAAACCATGGATACCCAATACCACCTCTCCCTCCCAAATGTATGTGAATATACGTGCTTGTAACAATTTCTATAGCACAACTGATGACGACTTGACAGTTGAAACCTGAGTGGCAGAAAATATTTGTTCGGAAAAACCAAGAGTTCATCTTATTGTAAATATAATAAAATATAAAACATAATATAACAAAAAATACATATAATAAAAATGCATAACAAACCTAGAACAATAATACTTAAGTCTTACTTATATTATGCAACTTCTATCATGCAATCAACAGTTTGATGAAATCTATCAGTTTCTTAAATAAAATTCATTTGTAAAATCCACAATGTTTTACTTTACCCATGATGATATTATGGTTGCCCAAATTAGAGCTTAGGTCAATTTTATTACTAATTAAATTACTAAATTAATCAAACAATATGACTGCATTTACCTTAGCCATCTTTAAGGCATCAACATCAGTTAAAAATGGGAGCACCACTTTTTCACCTGCAGCTTTTAACAATGTTCCAATGGCTATAGCTGAATTATCTCGTACAACTGGATCTACAAAGAATCAAAAGATGTATTAATAACTACAATAAATAATAATATTTATTTTTCCAAATATCTATAATATAAATAAGGTACATCAGGAAATGGTATAATAGCCAAATAATACAACAATACCCTAGGAAAAGAAACAGGTAGTGATTAAGAAAACATATTTTAACTGAATTCATTGGGATGGTAATAATGCTTTCACATTCAATTTATATGAGTCACTCATGGAGGCTTTAGACTACTACACATATCCTTAAACTTAAATTTCTCAAATCGCAGGAAGTTGTTTTCCTGGTACGGATATACAGACCACCTTGATGCCTAGTACCATTATCATCAATTAGAGAATTTTGGAATATTTCATAAAGATTAGAGTAAGACAGTAAATATATATGAGCATGGGACAAATATACTATTCTTGTACTGTAGATGACACAGAGTTAATAGTTTACATGAGCATTTAACTTTTGTTAATTTTAAAAATTTTCATGGTCTTAGGTGAAGACACCCAAAGTGGAATGCTATACAGTAGATGAATATGAAGTTCCCGATAATACAAGATTAGAAGTACTTTATTGAAACAGTAAATATGATGCATCTGAGAAGGTAACAATGGAGCTGAGTTTAATAGCTAATAAGTTGATATGAATTTCACAAGATAGAGAGTGTCAACTGTAACAACAACTGCATTAAGCCTTTCTGTGCTGGCCTCCGATTCCTGATAGAGATACCTTGGCTAACAAAGATATTTTTCACTATTTTTCTGTCTTGGCTAATGAATTTCGATTGGGCTAATTAAACATTGTAGTGGATGCTCACATTAATTCATTCGCATCCTTCGTTTTGGTATTTAAATGCCCCCAAACACCACAGGTTTTTAATTTTTTTTTAGCTTAAATGCAGCCCTTTGGAAAATATAATGTAACTAATCAGAATATTCATGTATTTTCCCCAAATTTTAAAGGATTATTACTTGGCAACTGCTTTTAACATTGATACAAGTATCATTCCAAGTATTGTATACTATGCTCCAAGAAAAAAAAATTTGTACACAAAATAACATATTCTACAAAAATGTACACACTTTTTTAAGGTATGATATGTTTTATGTTTTGAAATGTTCTATGCATAATTAAAATTTACAAACATCTCATTGCCATGTGGACTCTCTTCTCTTCTTCTTTTCAAGACACACAACACAATGATTGGCTGTTCTTTTGCCTTTAGCCTCACTTGGCACAACCTTTTCCTGAAAATGTTGACCTGTGAGTCTTGAAGGCAGGCCAGGTAAATTATTACTGTCATCTCACAAAACCTGCCTGGTAATAACTATGAAGCAATTCCGCCGCTAACTTCTGCTTAAAAACACGGAATGTTCTGTCCTTTGTCTTATTGACAAACTTTTATGCAACATAAGCATTATGCAACATAAGCATTATGCAACATAAGCAAATGATGTTGATAAAAAATGATTTTCTTATAAGCTTTATTATACTTGTGCATGCAATGAAACTAGCTCAATTGCTGGTCTCCAACATCTACTCCTGTATTCTCATTGCAGTTAACAACAACAGTGGGTTTTATGATCCTGCCCTTACTTTTTCTGTCAACCTTTCTTGTCTCAGTGAATTCCAATTTATGCATGGTACAAAGTAATGTAACATCCCTCTAATCTTTCCATTTTATTGCAGTAACATTGTTATTAGAAAATGATACAGCTTCTCCTTTCTGGAGCTTTAATTTTCCCATGTCTTTTGGCATGTTTTTACATTGTATTCGAGCAGTACCACAAACATTAGTTCCTAATAAATGCAATTGGTGAAACAAATCTGGTGAACTATACCAGTTGTGAATATACAACGAACATACCTAGCGCAATAGATTAGATTCAGCCATCAAGTCTATCACAACAATGGTGCTAGCAGGAGTATCACCTACCTTGTCTTTCCCCACATAAATTTTGAAATTGTGAATATACCCATTACTATAATAAAAAAATTTACATAGTTTAACACCAAATCTTGCTATATTAGATCTGATATACTAAATGAAGTGCAGTCTGCCTCTACACTTCATTAGTGATTCATCAATGCATATAGAAGACATTGGAATGTAAACATTGCAAAAATTATTAGCTGTCATGTCAATTACTGGCCTCAATTTTCTCAGAGGATTATTGTTATCAATTGTTACATTGTTTACAAAGTGTAACTGCTTACTTATATTTTAAAAATCTGTTTCTAGACATTATCAAAGTGTGGTGTACTTACGCTTTCATCTTTGGACCAATGACATTTTTAAAGACTAGGTTTTTTACAATGCCCATCAGTATAACAAGAGAAAAGTACACTCTCAGCTCATTTGAGGTAACACTGTCAAATTCACTATCACCTGATCTATACCTGTTAGTCTCAGTCAATACATGATCAATTATTTCGCTTTTTTAAAAAAAGTTCAAAAGCAGAAAGCCTAATAATATTCCCACCAGTTCAATAAATAAATTAAGTAATAAGGCTACCCCGGTGAATCTTTAAGATAAAAACTTCTTGGGTATGGCACTAGGTGAGGTTTATAAAAATTGTCTTCCATTTCAATGAGCAATTGACCCTGAGTGACTTGCTTGTAGAAACGTTGGAAGGCAATTTAACACTTTCAGTACTGTGGATGCATATATACATTTGGTCATATCAGTGCTTGTAAGGCTACTCGTATGCATGGGCAGGTAATGTGGCACCATCAGTACTATGGATGTACATAAAGTAGAAGTCCGTTATAACAAGAGAGAATAAATGACAAAAAATCTCTCGTTACAACGCACACTCATTATAGCCAACAGTCATTTAAATTCACCTCTTCCGGCATTTGTAAGGGCACCAAATGTGGGTGAAAATGAGCCATGAAGTAGTTATATCAATCCATCCGCAAATGCATTGAAAATAGATCGTTTCATTAAAAAAAATTTAAAATATTGTCACCAAACTCATGCACTCATAACTAATGTACATCACAAATCAGTAGTATCTTTGGAAACGTTTCATGAACAATCATAGATAAGGTAACTTACGGTTAACAATTATGATTCCATAAATAAGAGGGTCCAGAGATTGGCCGTCCTGCTAAGGTCAACACAGACAAATGGGACCACCCAATGGGATCTCCTTCACTCTGGGTTGGAGCTGGTGAAAAGTAGATTCCCCCTTGTTTGTTTGCTCCCCCCCTCTCTCACTTTCAACTAATCCCTTCTCTTGCTTGTCGATGAAAAAGGGAACTGAAAAGGGGACCTCCTGTCGATTGGCAGTCTCTCCCTCCCCATCTGACCTTCAACTAATACCTTTTCCTGCATTGTCTACAAGTCTAGCTCATCGCACCATATGTTCTATTATTTATTCCGATTGATCAGCTACAAGGACGAAATAGCACCAGGAAATGACAGATTAGAGCACAGATTCCACGATAAGTTGTTCAGTCATTCCCCAGGAAAGTCTGTGGCAAAATCACAAAGTTTCCTCTCGTAAAATCACCACAACATCTCTCGTAAAGCCTTCCTTACAATGTAAATTCACGATGCATTGCAATGTAATGTGGGTTTTAATCCTGTGAGTTATGCGACCCGAGTGGCGACTACGGAAAAATCTACACGCCATAGCAATAGTGCAGATATGACCACTCGTAATATCCGGCGGAACTCACTATGTTTTAACACAAGGACGCACACGAACGACGCAAAACGATCACTCGCTATAGCGATACTGTCGTTATAAGCCATACTCGCTAGACTTCTGCTGTATAATGAACAAAGTACTGTCACTATTACCCAACTGATCTGGAAGAACTTGAAAGCAAATATGAAGTACAGGTGAGTCCACACTTTGCAGAACTCTGCAGAGGAGGAACATTTTCTGTCATTGGTCTTAAAAAAATGAGTGCTGCCCCTGAATATAAATTGAACTGAATGCCAGAGGTATAAAAACAATTCCTGGGAAATTTATCACTGATCTTACCTCAACACACCAAGAGGTTCAGACTGAGTGCATAAGAAGAGCCACTTGACTTGTAGACCCTTAAACCTGAATATTCCAATAACCAAGGGGCACATCACCACAATTGGACTGATCATCTTGCTTCACTACATTAACAGTCATGCAAAATGACAATAGCCGTCGATGCACCATACAAACAACAATACTACTAACGGTATCATGCAATTGGATCTTTTCATAAGGTCTATTTATTTATGGCTTGAAATCACACACTCCTGAGATGACATATCAATGAGTATATTAAGTGACTGAAAAATATTTGTGTGACATAATGGGCAGTAAAGGGTGAAATCATAGTTCTAATGAAGCAGTGAAATTTCCTTCGAACGAAGATGACAAAAAACAAGAAATTATCTAAAATTCATTACAACAAAAGAGTTCAAATTTTATTTGAGTCATGTGATCCTTTTCACTCGTGCACCAAGCCTAAAAATTATATGACGCAGTAGAATTTTAGATAAATGCTTATACTACCTCACCCACTGTTTTAACATCAACTTTAAATGAAATAAGAGATTTGGAAAGTTAATTTTTTCTTTCCTTGCTATACAAAAAAAATTCCATTCATGTAACTCACCTAATCCAGGAAACAAGACTCAATAAAGACATTGCCAGGTGGTTCAGTCTCCTCAAATATATTTTGATATATCCTTCCCAGTGCATCACGGGAAGGTAATTCAGGTCACTTATAGCATCACTCACAAGCTTTCCAGTTTCGCGCACATTTTTCATTACTCTCCTGTTGGTAATATCATCATTAACTTAAGAAGAAACAATAAAAAGAAAAATGAAAAAGCTCAACTATTATGTACATACTCATGGTCTAAAGAAGATCCACCGTCTTGGTTCAAATATCTGTACTCATGCCTATACATTTGTTGTGGATTGACGAAATAAGATTTGAAATCAGCAGTTTGCTTGACAGCACCAATGGAATCACCAACAGTCAGGTCTATCACAGTCACAGGAATGGGATTCGATGTTAGTTCCAAGGATGCCAAGTCCCTTCCGCCATATTCATCCAGGAGTAGTCCCTAGTATAAAAGATTCACAAGAATTATTTAGAGGATTATGATCACTTTCTAAAAAGTGATGTGATATCATCACTTTGACTACCATGCACACACTACAAAGCAGTAGTGTACAATTCCATAGCAGGAAAAACTTATCAAACTTTCACTGACTTTAAAAACATGAATTCAAAATGTTAACATTTCAAAATCTACATGAAAGAAAAAACATTTTCCATTAAAAATTCATCTCTCTTTAGTATAAGCACACATTAATGATGGTAGAGCATTGTCTAAGATGAACATACATTTTCAGTCACTACCTTAAAAAAATTAATGCTTCCATTGAATATAAATTAAACTGGAAGCCAGAGGTTTAGACACAAATCTGAAGAAATTTATCAATGATTTTATTTCAACACATCAAGAGGTTAAGACTGAGGGCAAAAAAGAACCACATAACTTATACAGCCTTATAACTGGATATTACAATTATCCGGGGCAAAAATTACATGTTGTACATCTTGGTCTGAAATATTAATTTCAGACCAAGATTACATGATCTACACAGCAGAGAACAAGATTGGAACGAATGTATATGACCATTTTATGTTCCAATGCTGAGGCATAATGAGAATATAATAAAAGTAAAAATGAAGGGGAAGGAGGGAAAACTGAGGGACAAATATATAGGACAAATTACGAGAGACGTTAGAAAGAAGACCTACCAAGGGGTGTAAGAGAGCAAGCACTAGATAGGAAAGGATGGAGGGCTACAGTCAACCATACTTTGGCTTAATGTACTGATGAAGATGATGCTCCAATGATTTCCAATCAGGGTTACTTAAATCTCTCCTGAGAAACAATTAGTTAGCCAATGATGAAAGAATAATTTTCTTAGAAATTACACATTTCTCCAAAATAACATCATGAAAATTGTGCGCAGAGATCTCTGATGATAAAAGACCCAAATAAAATTCAGACAATGAGGCACTTTAATGCATTTATTCCAAGTAAAATATTAAAGAATCGTTTGCAAGAAATCTAATTCTTTAAACAATTTTATGGGCATCCATACCAGAGGGCACCCTGACAATCCTGATTCCATGATGTGACATTCCCATGATCTCCTTTGCTTACTCATATTTACAGATGTATATAAAACAAAACACAAAAAATATATTACCAAAAAAGAAATTATCCCCTGGAAAGACTTTAATGATTGAAACCCCAAAATAAAGTCTATAATGCATTTTGGTCTTCAAATACCACAAATGAAGAAGAGAATCAGTTATTGAGGCACTTGCAGAAGCTATTTGGCGATCTCAACTATAAGAGATAATACGTGCTGATGTCCAAGGGATATGACTGGATACTTGAATTTGAGATTTTAAATGTTGATTCGAAAGTTTGTTTTTATTTTGATGAAATAAACACCAAATGATAAAAATTTAGTTCTATCTTCTAGAACTCCATAGTTTACAACTTTGTATATGTTGGGAAATTAAACATTAATTCAATAAATAAATACAACAAAGTGGAAAAAAGTAGTTTATAAATGAAACAATTGTGGAGTCAAATTTTTGCCCAAACCAGCTGAAAAATCATACAGATATAGAAAGAACATAAGAGTTATAACATAAATGGCAGCATAAAATCTAGTTTCACTCAACACTTATGTAGCTCTAACCATTATAGCAGCTGTGACCATGAGGCCTTACACTAACTGGACAAAATGCGCAAGATGGTCTTTCGTGAGTAATTTGGAACTCTAAAAAGCCTGGATGATAAGCTATGCAATGACCATGAGCTATCCACCCATTTAAATCTTCTCTAAATCAGTCTCTCCTCACTCCAAACGCGACCTGACATTACTCTACATTACTGTCTTAATCCCTCACCTTATCCGCAACACTTGACCCCACAAACTTTCCACATCTACCCCTACTCGACCCTCTCCATGCCTCCGCATAGCATAAATATATATATATATTGTAACAGCCCGTTCATTTTAATGAAGCGGCTGTTTAACGGAGGCATCCGCAAGAGATAAGGAAGGTGACTCGCGAATACCCCAGTTCATATTCCCTCCATAGCAGAAGTCCTATTTATTCACTTGTTCATAGTTATAGTGGTGGTCATTCGACTGATGCACCAG
>WURS02383544.1:0-17276 GCA_011762765.2 Rhinocypha anisoptera
AGAGAGAGAGAGAGAGAGAGAGAGAGAGAGAGAGAGAGAGAGAGAGAGAGAGAGAGAGAGAGAAAGAAACAGAGAGAAAGAGAGAGAGAGAGAGAGAGAGAGTTAGTATGAGTTTTGCATACCCACAAACTTACCTTAGCAAAACTGAACATCGTGATAAGTCCAAAGTTTCGATAGGTCATTCCATATCGTTTGCGAGTGTGAAACTTGGCCACATAGAGTGCCAGTTTGATTCGAGCTCGAGGAGATCGTTCAAGGTTGACCCGAGTGTTGAGTTGAATCAACCGCGAGCTGGTCTCGTGAATCTTGTGACTGAAAACCGAGGCACCAAGGTGGAAACCGTAGAGAAAGAGCGATTCCAGCGTGAAGATGCCACGCATAATCATCTTTTGCACACCGAAAACCTTGTCTTGAATGAGCAGACTGAGGAGAATTGAGTTGATCACTCCATGAGCGATGAGAAAGTCAAACAACGCTCCACCGAGCACTTTGTTAGTGCTGAATAGTGAACGAAGTGTTCGAGTGTGAAAAGCGTAAAATCGATCTAATGCGCGAATCACTCGATACCTTGAAATAGGTCTTGTGGTGAGAGAGGTCAAATTGGAGATAAACTCCCGACATTGATCAAGTTGAATGTAGATCACGAGAAGAGTGAGAGTGGCAGAGAGACCTGACACGATGGCACCCTGGATCATGCACAGGTGGTCGAGTTGCATCGAGGCAAAACCAGACTCGGCTACGAGTAATGTCACTGCTTGCGAGAGTATGGAGTGCCAGTAGTTTGGGTTTTCTTGCCAGATGCGAAGTTGGGTAAAGTTGTGAAACAGTGTCAATTGAATATGAAGAGCGTAGATGTCTAAGGGTGTCACAGAACAGCAACTTGATGATTTTATTTTTGACCTTACTATACACTCTAAACTCAAATCCGCTAAAAAAGTAAAACTGGTAAAATTTAACTTATTTCACATTATTGTTTCAACTTTTATTTTTTTTGTAAAATTTTATCACAAAGACATCCCAAGTTAATAACTTGAGTTTAGAGTGTAATGTTTTAGGATTTTTTTGTTTTGTCCCACTTCTCGCGCATGCACAACAAAATTCAAACTTCTAACCGATTCGAATCTAACTTTTGGTGTTATGATTCGAATTCTTATCCTATTCGATTCGAATTTTTATTATTTCCTATATACAGTGTTGTTTCAAGTTTTACTCTTCGAATTTACATAGAAAAGTGAAGCAAAGAGAGAAGTTAACAGTGTTCGCTTTATGCATTGGGATAGCTACACTGCTTACAATGGCTTGGTGTGAAAAGTGAAGCAAGTAAAACTTGAGGCAATACTGTATTAACAAAAAGTATGGTTGTTTTTGTTATACTTATTGCGCATGCGCAGTAAGATTCAAATACTTAACAGATTCGATTTTAACTTTTTAGATTACACTTCGAATTTGGATAACTCGAGTTATACATCGGCCACTTTTTGGCCGTTTTTTACAAACAGCACTTTGTTTATACTAGAGCTCTCAGAAAAAAAACCAATCCTAAGAAAGTTTCTCAAAAGCCACTCACTTTGATAGTGCTTTTTAGAAGAAAATCTTTCCTGCAAGCCCTATTTATACTTACCAAAAATAAAAGTAAGCATTTGAATGAGATTCAAAATCAAAGCAGTACTCTTGGCGACAACATACTCGCCAATGTGCCGTTGCTTTCGATAGGTGCTATTTAAGAACAAGAATCGTGTTTGATTGGCAAGCACTAGTGCGGGAATGCGATACAGATCGCTACCGTACGATCCGAGATGAAAGTATCGAATAACGATGACAATGTTGACTAACACTGCAATCTGAACGAGAAGATTGGTTAGAGACGAGCCGGTGAAGTGAAGATAGTCGAATAGGAGTAGTCGTTGTTGGTCGCCAAGATCTAGCTGGTAGATCGTAAGATGGTAAAGAAGTTTGAACACAAGATAGGCCATCAAAGCCTGGTGTCGCCTGCGAGCTTTCTCGTTCTCTCCCAATGCAATCGAACGAATCAGATTGAGTTGCTTGCGAAAGTAGAGCAATTTGTCTCGATGGAACAGTAACACCTTGATTTGGTTAGTCACCGGACGAAGTATGAGCATGCTGGCACAGATCCATCGGTGACCTTGGTTACATACTCGACACAAGGTCCACTTCGAACTGGGTGGTGGTTGCTTTTCTAGCCAGCTTTTGTTACTAACACAACCGACTTTTCTCATATTTGCAAACTTGAAACCAAAATAATTTGCTAAATTAGGGATCGCAGAAAAAGCCAACCCTAAAAGAAAGTTTTTAGAATAACGTTATTTTGATAGTGCTTTTTAACAAGAAACTTCTCAGAAACTCTACTATGTAAATACACAGGGTTGGCTTTTCTTGCGAATCCTAGCTAAATCCCAAATAATAATTTGTGTAAAAATTACAAACAAAACTTTACGAATTTATAAAAGGTAAAATTGTGAACTTAAAAATTATAATTGGAATATAATTGTTACAAATTGTGATTCGTGATTATGCAAAATCGCGGTAATACTTTGAAATTTGTTATTTAAAAAAATTATTTCTACAAAATCGGGATTTCGGAAATTCTTTCTTTAACTGTGTAATTCACATTCATAAAGAAAAGAAAATTTTAAAAAAACAAAGAGAGTACAGATTTAGATAACAGATTATAAATTGTGTAATCTGAAAATTTCTTACATTATAATGCTTCACAATTAAAACTTCAAAGTTGCAATTCTTCAAGTTGTAATTTTACAAATTGCATGCACTGTTTAGAACGACATGATAAAAAGTAATAATAGAACTTAGGATTACTGTAAACTTTTTTTCTTCAAATTAAAGACGTCAATGTAAAATGTAAAGTAAACATGACAAATGTCAAACATGGTTATTGAAGTTTGCGCAGAATAAATTCTTGCATTCTTTCATTTTATATAACTTTGAGAGGTTTGACTCACACAGTTTACAAATAAGTTGTTTTATAAACAAGACTAAATTTATACTTTCGTTCGTCTTCTTTCATCTAAATACTCTCGATTTCTCAATCCTCCTCTCTCTCCCTCATTTTCTCATTCTCTCCACAAGTAATTGCGAGTCATATATTGATTGATAATTTAAATGATTTAATTGTTCATTTGAGAGAAAAGTTTTAAATAAATTCGATTATGTCACTTCAAACTTCAAGTATATATCGATTTAATAGGTTATCTGAGTTCAAGTCTACTCACCTTCAAATAAAAGACTTTCTCACCAGTTGGTGAAAAAAGAGTAGAAACTCGATATAGAGAAGAAAGTACTAGAAACAAGAGACAAACAAACAAACTCTTAGTGATGTTCAATGTTTATGTTCTAGTATTTTTCGTTTACTTTAACACTTCTTGCGCATGCGCAGTAAGATTCGAACTCTTAACAGATTCGAATCTAAATTTTGTTGTTGAAATTCTAGTTCTTATCCAATTCAAATCTAACTTTCGTTGTTATGATTCGAATTCTTAACCGATTCGAATCTGACTTTCGCTTCAAATTTTTAGCCAATTCGAATCTAGTACTAGAGTAATAACTACTAGTAGTTTCTATTGTTTAGTTGTTTCTTCTAAAATACCCCAGATAAGGCTATGTTCGCAAATTGTAAGAGCATTTTTGGGCAAAAAACATGTTTGTTGTATCCTTTCTCTTATGGAAAAACAAGCAAAAAAAGACAAACTTTGGTAAAACTAATGATAGTGATCAATCCAAAGGACCGGTAAGTGATGCCATAGCGTTTCTTGGTGTGAAATCGTTCAATGTAGAGAGCAAGACGAAGACGTTCACGAGGCCAGTGTTCCAGATTGACTTTGCAGTTCAGTTGAATCAAGGTATGACTACAGGCGTGAATTCGTTTGCTAAACTGTGCGACTATAAGATGAACGCCAAAGAGACTGAAAAGGTGACCGAAAATAATGTTGAACAATGAGGTCAATAGAGCATTGTCGGAATGACCCACAATCAACATCGACATGATGTAGAGGCTAAAAGGAGTGTTGACGAACATTGTGTCAAAAAGAAATTCCCCGATCAAGTGGTTTAATGTGTACACATGAGATACGTTGCCATTGTGTTCGTGGTAGAAGGTGTTGAGGTGACGGCTTACTTGTCGTGACAATATGCCAAGTCGAGAGTGGTAAACTAGCCTTCTACAGGATATTCCGGTTAGCTCAGATAGCTTAGGCATTTATTTGTCTTGACCAATAGAGGAAGTTGTTTACTTTTTAACACTCGGATGGGTTGTGTTTTTTATATCCTTAGAAAGTATTTTATGGCTTGAAAACAACAACTTTTAAATCTTAATTATTTTTTAATTTAAATAATTTTTAAAAATTATAAAAAAAATTCTGATTTTTTTTGCCAAATTCTTATTTTTTAAAAATAGTCAAAAAATGTCAAAAGTGACCCCTAAAACCGAAACGAGTGTTGAGCGGTTTTATTATCTTTATATTCAAACTTATTAAACACTTAGCGAACACTTTGTTAGGTTTCTCGTGAACTTTTGAGCCAAAGCACTTTTTTCTTTAAATTTTAGCATGTGAAGTTCTTATTGAAAAAAATCCAATTTTTAAAAATTGAAATTCAATGCTTATTGCTAGAAGAAAGCTACTACGCGTGCGCTACATGCGAGATGTGCAGGAGTTAAGTGTTAGAAAAACTTAAAACCTAATCAAGTGTTAAAAAGTAGGCAATGCCATCTAGTGGTTAATATAAATAAACGCTCACTTTGTCTTCTTAACTAATTTACCTAGTACAGTTTGCCCTCAAACTTACGCGTTGTTGCAAAGGCAAAGTAAAAGGCATTGACGGAATTTTAATACTGTCTTTTACTTTGCCTTTACAACAGCGCGTAAGTTTGATGTTTTACTGTATATTTTTTTACCTAATAATTAGTTGATGACATTGGCTCAATCGGGTCAGCGTGACAAAAGTAGCAATGAGAAACGAGTAGCCCGAAACGATAGTCATAGTTGAGGCGGCCCACAGTTCCACAACGAGTAAAATTGCTTGCACTTGACCAGCTACAAACACACTAGCTTTCCAGAGAAAGTTACCATTGCTCACAAACTTGTTATAATCAAATCGCCACAATTCCGTAGCGTATTTGATGAGAAAAATTTGTGTTTTTACAAATGTTGACAACATTACGAAGGGCATTAGACAGGTGCATGTTGAAAAGTAATGCATCCATCTGTCGAGTTTTGCTTTGCTCGTGGAATGGATAAATTGTAATCGAACGCATTCTTTGTAGCTTGTGATAAGAAACAACTTTTTCGGCAAGCTTTTCACGTAGAGGTGAAATAACAAAAGTATCGAGTTGAGTTCCAAGGAGAGAATCATGCTAAGATGAGAGTTGTCGGCAATGTGACCACAGTCAAAGAAGATTAAACGCTGACTTTTGCTCAAAGGAATTAAATAGATTGACAGACGGTAGATAAACTGGGCTACAAGATAACCCAAGAATGAAATGCATAAAAAGCGCAGTCGAGAATTGAGATTTGAATTGTTTCGACGTATCAAACTTAACTGATGGTTGTAGTAATTGAATTGCTCTGATTGATTCAGGAAAATTTTTAAAAAGTGCCACATTTTTGTATTCTCTATTTTCAAGTAAATTCCCTATATATATGTAATATATTACAACTCTACTTTGCCAGCTGGTTGCCATATTGATCCACTATTTGAACTTGAAGCAGGGAGAAACGTTTAAACTAAACATGTCAAGATAAATATGCTATTCATGTGATTGTTTAATTTAAGTTACAAGTTTTTTAAAATTATTTTGTTTGAGTAGTGAACGTTTCTTTGCTTCTATTACTCTTTTTCTGGTACAATGCAACACTGTTAAAAATTCTGTCTGGATATAACCTGACATTGAGCACGTTTCTTACAATTTCAAAAATACCAGCTTTTAAGGTGACCATTTAAGAAAAGTTGATTTATAACGATACAATTTCAAAGAAATTCAGTTTATAAGCGTTGATTTTCCAAAATGTTTGCTTATAAACTTACACTGTTTAAATTGAAAGTCTATGACAAAGACATGTTGAGTTATAACCAGAAACGTATTTAATATTGGCTTATAACCAGACAGTATTTTTAACAGTGAAACCAAACCATGGAGTTATTTCGTAAATTCCTTCGTTTTTTATGGAACTCTGAAATACAACTGGCTTATTATCGTCGTCACCTTGGTCTGATTCAACGTATCTCTAAGTCGCAACACAATGTGATTCAATTTCGACTGTGGATCGGATTCACACTTTTCAAATTTCTATTTCGAACCATCATATACTTTATGCCACTGACAAGTCAACAGAGGTTAATGTGCTTCGATTACTCACATCTCAGTGGATTAAACCTTCGAGACCTACTCACCCTGGCTATCGATTCGTTCAATACCATAAACCTGACTTACCAGATCTACTTTCGAGCTGTTCACACTCGGTGCTTTGAGATTCCCACCTTAGTCATGCTTGTCCCAAAACGAGCCCGAAGTCTATTTTTATACTCACACCACGGAAAACGTGGTTCGATCGAATTTATTTTGCATTACTTGAAATGTGTACTCCACTTTCAAAAACCATTTTACTGTTGCGTTGGTGAGTTTTGATATGTTATAGTCACAAAAAAACAAAGCAAAACAAAATTTATTTTTACATAAGAGACAGCGCTAAACTCGAGTTATCTTAAGAAATAATAATATTTTACGAATAAAAATTAAAATAGAATCAATTAAGAACTAACGAAGAGAAACACAAAAAGTTAGAATTGAATTAATTTAGAATTTAAACAACAAAAGTTAGATTCGAGTTGATTAAGAGTTCAAATCTTATTGCGCATGCACAAGAAATTTAGTATAAAACATAGAAACCCAGTTCAATTTGAATTGGGTGTAATTTCAAAAATCAAAGTCATTAATTCAGAAAAATTCGAATAGAATAAGAATTTTAAAAGTTTGGCAAAAAATTCGAATCAAATTGAATAAGAATTCCAAGCGTTATGCAGAAAATGAATTGAATAAGAATTCGAATCGTAACACAGAAAGTTAAATTCGAATCGGTGATGAATTCGAATCACAACAACCAAAGTTAGATTCGAATTGATTAAGAGTTCGAATCTTACTACGCATGCGCAAGAAATGTAGCAAAGAACATAAAAACTCTTGATTATACTGATTGGAGAATTTATTTACAGTTTTCTCCTGGATGAATTTGCAAACGATGCTGATTGATCGGTTTGGCAAGCTCTTGCAAAATGATCCTTCTTTTGGCTCTAATCTAACTTTGCAAGCAATGACTCTTGGGGTAGCCGAACTGTTCTTTGTCTCTACCATTTTCGAGCACAGCCTCATGTTCTTTCTATACTTTGTACCCTCGCTCTCGGTTCAAATCACCCACATTGTTCTCTTCATTCGGATGCGTCAAGCCAGAAAATTATTGCTTGAAGCGCTACCAAAGAGTAACCGGCCCAAACCTCAAAAACATGTCATTCGTGTTCTTGATCGATTCTACCACTTTCAAGCCGTAACACTGGTTCACCTCAAGATAATGAATAGCATCTTTGGTGCACTGACATTTGATATATTCTGCACTCAAGTGCCACTCAATCTCTTCATGCTATGCTCTTTGGCACTTGGCCAGATTCCCCCGGGTCAATCGACTCTGTACATTGGCTACATTCTGGGCCAGTTAATCAGTATCTTTGGTCTTCATTTTTTGCTTGGCTACATCAGCACCATGATTCACCAACCGGGACGTGTGTTGCTTCATATCAATGTCCGAACCAACTTGGAACGATCACCTCGGTCTCGACTCACCTTGGCACTCAATCTGGAAAAGTATCACACTCGAAAACGATACGGTTTTACTTATCGATCATTTGGATTGATCTCTCTTTTCTTCTATTTCAAGGTCGGTGTTTTTTTAATTATTGTCCCGTATTTATTTGTCTTCTTTAAGATTAACTTTGAAAATTTTAATTGAAGTTAATTGATACAGACTGGTTTAATTGAATTAGAATATTGTTGAGGTTAACTGTTCTAACAAAACGTTGTTAACTCAACCCTGGGGACAGATGAATACGGGTCATTATTTTAAAGTTTCAGCAACTAATATAATTTCAATCATTTTAGTTTATTTTTGTTTATTTTGAATATCTTGTATTTATCTACAAACTGGTCAACTCATCATTTTCGGTTTTTTGAATTTTTTCCTAAAATCAACCACTGTTTGAATAAGTTGTATACACTGGGTATATTCGTTGATGCATAAATGTAAATCAGTATTTTGCGTGATAAGTTTTAAGTTTAATCTTGCTGTTTAATAAGCAAATTAATGAGCAATAGACACAGGATATAAGAGAATTCCAAATAAAAAATAAAATGTAAGTTGAATATTTAAAAAAACAATTAGTCTACTTTTGGTGTAATAATTTATTCTACCATTTTTCCTACCGTGTTTCACAAGAGTTACTGTAATACAAACACACCAAAGAAATGTAATACTATATAAAATAAATATAAAGTAACTTTGAGTCATGAGTTTCATCCAACTTCTCTTTTTGTTTAATTAGAAAAGTTATATTTACAAAGGGTTTAGAGAAAAAAACAGGAGATAAGTTACTATTAGTAACCAGTTCCAATGGTAATAAAATGAAATTATTCCGAAAGTTTGCGAAAATTTACTTGGACATTGTTGAAGCTCAACTAGCCTACTTCCGGCGAGGTGTTCCCTTTGTCTACCGTGTTTCACAAGGACTGGAACCTCGATTTTTGATGCAATGTTGTCTGTGGTGGTTACTTTTTGCCTGTCAATTTCTACTTCAACTATCAATCTACTTCGGTCCACTCACCGAGCGGCAACGATTAATGTTGTTCGATTATGCCACCCTAAGTGGACTTCATCTTCAAGGTGTCCTGATTCTCACCATTAAATCGTTCAATTAATCTAATTTGATATATCACATGTATTTTTGTTCGATGCACACCAACTTCTTTGAAATTGCCATGAGATTTGTCGCAGGACTAACTAAGAGAAAGTGGGCAACTTTATTTCTCTACCAAACTCACCGAAAAGAATGCACATTGAATTTGATATGGAAGTATCTCAAACTAACGGTCGTTGCTCATAACTGTTTTCTTTGGATGAATGGTTAGTTGAAAAAACTAGCATCACTTTATCTTTAAAACTATTATACAAGAGGACCTTCGCTAAAGCGACATTGGCTAGTATTTATCTGTCCTCTTTAGGGTTAACTTTAAAAATTTTAATTGAAGTTAATTAATACAGACTGGCTATTTTGAATTAGAATATTAAAGATATTGTTGAGATTAGCTGTTTCTTAAGTTCTAGCAAAAGTTGACCCTTATAAAGGGACAGATGAATACGGGCTTCGAAAGATTAGGCAAATAATTCGAATCAAATTGACGGAGAATTTGAATATTTATGCACAAAATTTGAACAAAATGGAAATAAAATTCAAATACAGATAATATACAGAAAGTTAGATTCAAATCGGTTAAGAATTCCAATCACAACAGTGAAAGTTAGATTCGAATTGGTAAAGAATTCAAATCACAACAACAAAAGTTGAATTCGAATCGATTAAGCATAAGTGTAAGTAGCGTAACTCTCACACTACAAAAACGTGGGTAGCAGAATACCAAAAAAAGACAGAACATTGAGCTTAGAACATAGAAAACCACGACTATATTATTCATTAATATATATTGGAGAAAATATTTATCTGTTTTTTGCTTGTTTCACAGTAACTTATGCAATTGGCTTGCACATCACTCTCCTTGATTCATTTCGCAAGCTGATGACCAATGATCCAGTTCTAGGTTCCAGCCTAACTCTTCAAATCGTGACTCTGCTTTGCGGAGAGTTGTCTATTCTATTCGTTCTCATCGTACAGTATATCTTTATGGTTATCTTGTACATACCTTCCACTTGTCTCATTCTGAACTTGATTATACTCTTTATTCGGATGATTCAAGCAAAACGACTGTTGTATGATGCAATATCGAATAATCAGTATGTCAATCGACCCAAACCTCGAAGATTGATCTCTCGTGTGATTGAACGATTTCACACGTTTCACGCGGAAACCCTCGGATACCTTTTGGTGGTAAATCGCATCTTTGGAGAGATGCTATTCAATCTCCTGTGCACATTGGTACCACTCAATCTCTTTATGTGGTGTTCGATTATGTTAGATGATATTTCCTCAGATCAAGCCGTTGTTTTTGCGGGAGAAATCTGCGGTCAAACGATGACCATTTTTGGTCTGCACTTTTTGCTCGGTTTGTACAGTGCAAGGTTGCATCAACCGGGACAAATGTTGCTGAAACTGAACCCTCGAATCAATCTAGAACGATCAGTGCAAATCCGACTCAAATTGGCGCTCAATCTCGAAAAGTATCACACCAACAAACGATATGGCTTCACTTATCGAACGTTTGGACTTATTTCGGTTTTTTCATTTTTTAAGGTATTTAAATTAAACAAACTTTTATTTTCACTTTCATTAAGCTGTTTTTCTTAATTATTAGTTCATTTTTGTCTATGCGGAATATCTTATATTTCTCTACAAATTGATTAACAAATCTATGTCAATCTTCTAAAATGTGACACTCACTTTAAATGCTTGCATTTCAAACTTAATTATTATTAAAATAATAAATAATAAAAATTTTATTTTGAAAATAATTGCCAAAAATATAATAAATATATAATTTGATTTTAGAATAAATTATTTCAATTAACTCTTTCGCTCCCAAAGGCGCTATCGGAACATATGTGTCCCGCTCATTCAATCAGTATAAGACTTATCTTTTACTGATAATCTTTAAGGATTTGGGATCGAAAGGGTTAAAAGAATAATCACAAGGGCATATTTGTTTGTACATATATGTATCCAATTGAAATATTTGTGTAATGAAATATTGTAAATGTAAAATTAATAAAATTGATTTTTAAGCAGTTATTGAAAACAATGTTATTTTCGAATTATTATTATGTAAATAAAATTCTGTAAAAACGTACTCTATGAACGGCTCTATTCATCAATCAATAACAAATGCCACCTGCACATGTGCAAAACATGCGTGCTTGTTAGTTGTCACTCGGGTTTGTCTTTGTTTTCATTTTTATTTTCATTTTCACTTTCATCATTGTTTTTGTATCACTTTTCTCACTCACTTCATTTATTTTTCATCTTTTGATAACTTTTTGTAACGTTTTTTTCCACCCCCACCTGTGAGGATGGCAACGGCGGTGAGTGATTTGTTGACAACCAAGTTTGCCGATCGGGATTTGGTCGCGCAACGAGAGATTGTCCGCTCGGGCCCACCTCAACCCGAACTGCCCGACCTCCTGTTGCCATCAACAGTAGGCACCATGTTCTTTGAACGACGCTTTAATGTCGCTCTCTACTCGCGATTTCCGTGGCTCGCTGGCTGTGCCACTCGATCCAAACTCTTCTGTTGGCCTTGTCTGCTCTTCGGGCAGTTGAGTGACAATGTGGCTTGGTCCAAAGATGGCACTTCAAATCTCAAGAATCGGATTCGGTTAGCAACGGACCACACGGAAAGTGAGACACACGCTGCCGCTGCCTTGATGCTTCAAAGATTTGAGCATAAATCAAGTGTCTTGAAGTGACAGGTGACAGCCAGGAAGAGGTTAATGAGCACAATCAAGAAGTTGCCAATCTTCGAAATTTGTTGTCCTACCACGCTGGTCTGCTTGCAGTGCTTGCCAACTACAACACACCTTTCATCGTCACCTCAAAACCTGTCTTGGTGAAGGATCTTCTCGAGACTTGGCGCGAGGAGTTTCGAGATTTTGAGATTAACGTTCAAAGAAGGATGGGCACGGAAACCACCACAATTTTGGCCGCTCACCTACCCAATTTGTACCTGCAAGAACCTCAATTGAAGCACCACTCGGAGAGTCCATCGTTTCCATTTTACAACCTAAGCCAGATGCAGGATGACCTATGCAAAGTGATGGCGGGAATGTATCGCGAGGTGATTCGCCGTGAAATCGATCAAGTCGACTATGTCTCATTGCATTTCTTTATCAATCACGAAGAGATTGTTGGCAAAGTGAATCGTGTTGGTCTCTTTTTGAACTACGTCTTGAATGGCCAAGTATACGGACAGTACTTGGACTACTTCAATGTGCCGCACAGTGGTTGTATTGATGTGAAGATGATGGACACTTTGATGAGTGAATCTATTGACCAATATCCGAGTATCGAGGACAAGCTTGTTTCGGTTAGAAGCTTTGCCCATAACCCGGGAAACTTTTGACCAGTTTCGCGATTTACTCGAGAAACGTTTCCCACTGATATCAATCACACCCGATCCGCACGCGCCCTCGTGGATCAATCTCTACCATAATCTACGAGTTGCCTTTCGCAAACACCTCAAACCACCGAAGTTGGTGAGGAAATTTCTTGATGACATCAAACTGATCTACGACTACAGCACCAATAACGAGGAGGCTTTCGGTTCGTTGCGAAAGATGTTGGATTCACTGGATTGTAGACGTCTCTCCGATCATCTCGAGTTCTATCACGAGTTCTTCAAGAATCGGCAAACCATCAAACCACCCAGCAAGAGAAAAGACGATGAGGAAGTGAGTCAAGACAGGAAGCTATTCTCGAAGTTTACCAATTCTTGAAGAACTAGCAAGTTAGGTTCAAATTGGTTAAGAGTTTGAATCATAACAACAAAAGTTAAATTCGAATCTATTAAAAATTCAAATTATAACAACAAAAGTTAGATTCGAATCGGTTAAGAATTTGAATCATAACAACGAAAGCTAGATTCGAATCGGTTAAGAATTCGAATTATAACAACGAAAGTTAGATTCGAATCGGTTAAGAATTCGAATCTTACTGCGCATGCGCTAAAATACCAGAACAGAAACTCACGTTCATACTTTTCGTTAATATAAAGGAGATTTAGTCATGTGTCAAGTTGACAGATTAACATCTGCTTGGTGTCGCCACTTTAGTTAGTGTTGTCTACGACATGTCTTTGTGCATTTCACATCTTTTTCTCATCATTCAGTGACTCTCTTTCACGCTATTGTTTTTTTTCGGACATGGCTTCGGTGAGTGATCTCTTGAAGTTTCACTTCACCCAACGCAACCTCGCCTCTCAACGAAAAATAGTTCGCTCGGGACCGCCTCGACCCGAATTACCCAACCTGGTCGTTCCATGCTCCGTGGGCCAGATAGCCTACGAACGACACTTTGATTCCACTCTGTACGTTCAATTCCCGTGGTTGGCTGGCTGTGCCACTCGGTCCAAGCTCTTCTGTTGGCCGTGTTTGCTTTATGGACACAAGTTGAAAGAGGATGTTGCCTGGTGTCGAGATGGCGTGCATAATATCACCAAACTGTTTGAGTTGGCCAAGAATCACGCCGCTAGCCAAGCTCACATCGAAGCCGCAGTGTTGCTTGAGAGATTTATCCATCACAAATTAGATGGTCTACAGGTGAGTGTGACACTAGTCAAATCAAATTTGAAGATATGACTTGACCTAATAGTAACTGAAGACAAATAAATTGTTTTTCATTTATTCATACAGTTGTAGTTTAGTTTAGGTAAAAAAAGTTTAGTTAGTAATATAGAGTATTTTAACCTCTGTCTTTATGATTTCTTAATTACAGTAGCGCCCCAGGAGCACTGATCCCGCACACAACCCAAAGAGCAACGCATGCGCACAACAGATTTTCCTTTCTATTTTGTATGCGTGCTCCTGGGGCGCTACTGTACTCCTAGTTGGTAATTCGAATTGAGTAGAATGGAATTTGAAGCCATATCAAAATTCGAATCGAGTAAAATGGAATTCGAAGCTTTACTGAAATTATAATTGAGTAGAATCGAATTCAAAGTAATACCAAAATTCAAATCAAGTAGAATAAAATTAAATTCTTTTCCAAAATTTGAATTATGTAGAATCAAATTCGAAGCTTTACTAAAATTCGAAATGACTTTTGAATCAAATCTGAAGTGAATTTTCTTAATTTTATGAATTTACGAAAATATGAACTTAAGTTTAAAAATTTAATTATTTGAATATGAAAAAAAATATTTTGTATAATAATTAAACTATTTTTCTAAGTTATTGATTTATATTTGGGCTAAACAAAATATTTCCAGGTAAGTGGCACTTCTAAACAAATTGTGAAGCACAATCGAACAGTGTGGGAGTATCGACACCTGTTGACCTATCACACGGGTCTTCTGGCACTGCTCGCCTACCAAAAGGCATCACTCTTCACCGACTTGAAGATGATCAAAACCGATAGCTCCGTGTCACCTGGTAAAGACAAATCCCAATCAGGCTGTCATCAGGTTCAAGAGAAAGAAACGCGGAAAACACCAATTTTGGCCGCTCACTTACCCAAATTGTATGCACAAGAGTCTCGTCTCAAGTCTCATGCGAAAAATCCATCCAGTCCTCTTTACAATCTCAACGAGATTCAAGATGGCCTGTGCAAAGCGATGGCTGAGTTGTACTACGAGGTGATTCAACGTGACATTGATCAAGTGGATTATGTTTCACTGCACTTCTGCGCCACCGATCAAGACTGCAAGGTAAGAACCCTAATTGTTTAAATTTGGTACCTATTATACATACCCGTACCCGAAAGGAAAATTCATAACCTGAAATATTACCTGTTATACCCGTATCCGAATTACCCGAAATTTGTTCAAAAATAACGTTATTTTATTGGCTAGTATTTTTTGGTCGGTAATTTTACTCAAGTAGCAGTTGCGGTTTTTTGGCAATTGACAGTAGTTTTTACTGTAAATTGTAAATTAAGAGCAGTAAATTACAACTTCTCTAAATGAATTGAAATTTCTCAAATTGTTTGTTAATAATAAAAATTTAAAGTTAGAAATCAATTTTAAATGTAATTTAAAAATTTGTGTCTATAATGATTTAGTATTTAAAGTATTTCCCTCTTTTATTTGATCATGTCTAACTTCTGTTTTTCTATCTCTCAATAACCTAAACTAACCTAATCTCTTTCTCTCTCTCACTCTCTCTCTCTCTCTCTCTCTCTCTCTCTCTCTCTCTCTCTCTGCAAGGTCAATCGAATTGGTCTGTTTGTGAACTACGTTCTGCATGGAGACCTGTGGGGTCGATACTTGGATTGCTTCAACGTACCATCGAGTGGTATTAATGAGAATATGTTGGAAACACTGCTAACCAAAGCGGTCGAGCAGTACCAAGGTCTAGGTGACAAACTGGTTTCGATCAGTTTGGATTCGTTGCCTCTCTCGTGCTCCACTTTTGATAACTTTTTCGAACATCTCGAGAAGCGTTTTCCCCGGGTATTAGTTGCACCCGATCCGTACCACCCTCTGTGGAAGAATCTGCATCGCAACTTGCACGCCAACCTTCGAACACATTTCGCATCACATGATATTGTGAGACATTTTCTGGACGATGTCAAGCTTATCTACGAGTACAGCATCAAAATTGATCGACAACTCATGGTGGATTCGGTGGATTTCCCACGTCTTCGAGACCACCTCGGGTTTTATCGTGACCTCGTGCAGTCTACAGAAGAGCAGAATGGGATAATAGGCTTTTTCCGCTTCCGGAAAATGAGGAGGAAGTCGTCAAAAGATCGAGAGAAAGAGTGTATTGTGCGATTCACCACTTCGTTCAAGTCGATTCTTCTCCTTCACATCTTTGCTCACTGGATGTCGGTGTTTGAGAGTGTAGATAACGCAATCACTGACGGACTGCAAGATTTAAAGATGGCATGTGCCAATCAAGTGATTCCCCTTTTACAACAATGCAACGATTCATCATTTGGTCACATTTGGGAGGCGGCCAAAGCGGATTACTTTAAACTGAACGCCAAATCCAATCGCACGTTTCGGGATCCGGCTGCGTTGGAGAAAGCATATCCCGAGAAGTGTCGAGAGCATTTTGTGGAGATTTCCGATCAAATGTGGCAATTGGTGGAGAAGCAATTGGATGCCACGTATCACAAGGCGCCGAATTTCGTCTTCATCAACCTCCTATCACCGAAACAGTTATCCAGTGAGGAAAGAGAGATTCAGTTGAAGTGTTTGATTGAGAATCATGATCCGTCGTTTAATGTGGATCGCCTTCGAAGCGAGTTGAACCAAATCTATGATAAAGACTTTTTGGAGATGATGCAGTGGAACTCGATCAAAGATCTCTACCTCTATCTCTACTCACTTGGTCTTGAGAGTAGATTTCCCGAGGTGGTCAAGTTGACTCGGTTGGCAATGTTGACGGTGCCAACTCTGTGCGATGTCAACGGGTATGACTTTGCCAGTGAGAGGTGTAACTTTGCCATGCTATGCCAAATGCTTTCAAGTGACACCAGTGATGAGTGGAACTTTGTTCTGCTGAATCGAACCATCACCGAGCAACTTCACCCGGGATCGGTTGACCTGGTGCCACAGTCTCACGATCCCGCTGCAGTGGCCACTTTGCTTCAGATGTGCAATCCCGAAGTGACACCGAGTTTGGTGGATGCCTTTCGAGATGTCACCACCGATCAAGTTTGTCACAAATTTTGCCTTCGCAGTGGCCTAGACACTCTAATCTACTATCGTGATTTTAAGTAGTTTCGAGAGTTTTTGATTTTCAACACTAAATTAGGGTATTAAGCATTATTATTTTATATTTACTTTTTGCATTAGTATCGACTTTTTTCCAATTCGTCATTACGCGTCTTTTATTCAAACTATTGCTTTTAAAATAATTTTTTGTATAATTAATTTACACTTCTTATACCATATATAATTTTTTTTATTTTAACACTAAATTATGGTATTAGGTATTATTCGACTTTTCGCATTATTAACTTTTTTTTCAATTTGTCATTTTTTATTCATCTTTTATTCAAACTATTCTTGTTTTTAAAACATTTTTTTTTGTATTTTTAATTTGCATTTCATATACCATATATAAAAATAAATACAAGATTTTCATATATATTCTATCTCCTATATATTTTTAAGAAAATGTATGAATGGTTGTGGGTTTCTATGTTCTATGTTCTGGCATTTTTTAATTTTCTGTCATTTTTTGTTGTACTGTGAAAGTTACCCTACTTCCACTTTGCTTAACCGATTCGAATCTAAGGCTATGTTTCCACTACTTAACTTGCTGAGAGGGGAGCTGGCTAAGTTACGTTCCTATCTGCTTAGCTGAGAC